>JAJPUD010005364.1:39582-78899 GCA_023553655.1 Myrmecobius fasciatus
TCTTTCTTTCTTTCTTTCTTTCTTTCTTTCTTTCTTTCTTTCTTTCTGCTGAGGCAATTGAGGTTAAATGACTTGCCCAGGGTCACACAGCTAGGAAGTGTTAAGTGTCTGAGACCAGATTTGAACTCAGGTCCCCCTGGACTGGGGTTCTCTTGGGCGTTCCAGCTCCTTGCCGCCATCCCAGCTGGGAGACCCTCCCTGTCTTCAGCCCAAGAACCTCCTTCTAGGCTCTCCCTAGCGACGGTAAGTTAAGTGGCTTTTGTTTCTTTCTTTTCACATTTATTTCATACTCGCGTGTAGACGTGTGCACACACATGCTTAGCTTCCCCATTAGGAGAAGGGTCACTCTCTGTGGCTAGCTCAGTGCCTGGCCCATCAGGAGCATTTAATAGACGCCTGCTGATTGCCACCTGTCTGTGAGAATGCTTGCTGGATACAAAGGGCTTGGGTCGAGGATCTGCCACAAGCAGGCCTTCCGCTTCCTCATCAGTAGCCTCTCCTGAGCTGTCCTGCAGGAGGCCCAGACCCAGGTGACTCACAGGCCCAATCACTGACAGAGGGCCGACAGCCTACCTGTTTATTCCCTCGGGCTTCGTCCCCCGTGTGACCAGCTGCCCACTGTGACACTTGGTTAATGGGGGCCCGGGCCCCCAGTGGGCTCAGCGTAGAGTAAGAAAGAGCACATCTGTTGGGCATGTGATCAGAATAAACTCTTTATTAATAAACAAATTGAATGCTAAAAGCCACATGTCTATACTCCAGGGTAATGCAATCTGGATACAACTGGAAAAAACTGGTACCTATTTCATTCAATGTCTCAGGCCAAAAATGGCTATTTAACCGACCCTCTTGTTTTTTCTCCTCACTTGGCCAGAGCTTGGCCATGGTGACAAGAAGCTGTCTGGGCCATCAGAAGCTGGTGGCTGGACGCTCCTGAGGGCCTGCTCATCCCGACCGAAGGCCTCCCCCTTCTCGGCTGTGGCAGGGAAAAGGTGGGGCGCCCAGGCTGCTCCCTGGCCGTGGGTGACCCAGGGCCCTCGAGGGAGGAGGACGGAGCCTTTCTGTGACTCCGCGATTCTCGTTCTCTAGTCAGAAAGCTCGTCTGGCCGAGAGCCGGCGGCAGGGTCCCCTGGCATCGTCCCGGGTCACACCGACCCAGGGAAGGGCCTTAAAATACAGTGATTTACTGAACATCAAAATGAGGCCATTCATGGAAACTGAGGCTTGGAAGCAGCAGGGGACGCCCCCAGTCCCAAGCTAAATGTTTGATTCTGGGGTCCAGAGGAGGCCCGAGGCCCGGGGCCGTGGTTTCAGATTCCTTTGTTTGTGCATCGACACCACTCAGCAAAGGGACTCCCAACTTTTAAGGATGGACCAAACCTTTCCTCAAAAACCCTTACCTTTTACCAACTCCTGAATGGGAGGGGCCCCAAAGCCACGTGCCCAGTCCTCCCACCATGGGGCCACAAGGGCCTCCACCGCCACGTGGGACCTGCCTGTCTCAGGAAGAACCCTGAGTAAGGGCAGCCAATGAGCATCAGGCGTCATCCCTGTCCTGGGAGACGGCCCTCTGAGGAGGGAAAGGCTCGCCCCACCAACCATCAGGAGGCATCCAAGGAGCGCCATGGAGCAGCAGGAGTCCTAACATGGGGGCGGGATGGGCCAGGCCAAACCGCCTCTGCCCCCGAGCCCTTCTCCTAAGTCAGCGGGGGGCAGCCCCAGGGACTCATCCACAGACACAAGCAGCCCGTGAGCCTCCGGGGCAGGCCTTAACTCGAGTCCTGGGCTCCGTCACGCTGCAGGAAGGTCCAAACACGCCATGGACAGGGTGACAATGTGGGGCCCAACCATTAAGCGCCTCCGGTATACCGGCTTCCCTGAAGGAAGCCCCCACTCCGGTGCCTCCCAGAGCGCCCACTTCTTGGAGAGTTCCAGTTCTCAGAAAGCTTGTCCTTCTGGAGAAGGGAGCTCCCTCCCCGTTACTCCTCTCTGCTTTCTGGAAGCAAGCCCCGTGACGGTGACGTGGTGTGGATTCTGTGATTCTGTCCCCTGCTCCTCTCCCAGTCCCCTCCCTCCAGAGAGCTGCCCCTACCTATCAGCCGGTACTCTGTGGCTTTTAAAGTGTGCTCTCTAAACCCGGCTACGCTATTTTACAGTCATCTGACTAATACCAGTAATTAGCCCCGCTTTTCAAGTGACTAAAATCACCCTCAAATTTCAGACTGGCCACTTGGTAAATGAAATGTCTGCTTATAATAACTACACGACATAATTACTATTTCTATTTATCCGGTAAAGGCTCTTCCGTAGACGTGTCATTTATTAACTTGTCAGGTTTGTCACAACAAGGGAGAGTAGGCCTGTAGCTGAGAAGTCCCCAAAGGCTCATGGCCGGGGGTTTCCAGGACACCCAATTCTGGACCTTCCCTATATGGCTCACCCTCTCCCGCGTTGGATCTGAGCCAGATTATTTTTCTCAGTGGTTGTAGCGCCGGCCCCGAGATGTCTGCCAGGCAGAGGGCCCCATCATCCCTATTCCCCGATGCCCGCCTAAGCCCCTCCCATCACATGCACAGGATTTATTTAGGATATTTAGGGTTTTTGTATCGGCAAGTGCCTTCCTCTACAATCAATGACCCGATGCTACTGCATTGGGGTCCCCAGAAAGCTCCGGGGGGAGAGATGCTGCAGCCCAGGAAGAGGAGGAAGATGGGACCACCAGCCAAGACCCCCATCTCCCAAACTTTGGGATTCTGCTCCTCCAAGGCGAACGAGTTCCTCGGCAGGATCTCAAGGGGAAGCTGCAAGGGCTTTCAAGGGGCCCCCCTGGAGAGCACACCCAAGTGGTGGTTCCCCGACACCTGGAGAAGCTACCAGGGAGATGAAATGCCCCGAGACTCCCAAAATCTGGGGCCCGGGAAGAGGAGGCACTTGCTTACCTGGGGCTGGGCAGGGAGGCTGAGGGCGGCCATGTTGACCTCTTGTGCCAGGACACAAATCCCACGGAGGCCCAGCTAGGAGGAAAGAAAGGGAGCAGCATCTTCCGGCCTCCCGGGCAAGGGGAGCCCCCCAAGAAACCCCCAGGGGCTGCAGCAGCACCCGGACCTTGTGTGGGGCCCACAGGGCCCAGAGCCGTGCTTTCCACGTGATCTGAGCCAGTGGCTCTGCCCAGCACGGGCTCACGGAAGCCTCCGGTTGGCATTTCATGACATCCCCAAGCCCTTATCAGGTGCCCACAGTATCCCAGGTCCTGCCTAAGGGACGGTACCGAGACAAACATAAACAAGCCCTGCTTAAGCTCACGTTCTGTGGAGGAGACAGCATGTATCTCACACACGCCCTACAGCTGTATGATGCGGGGCTGCAATGGGCACAAGGGGGGAGGGGGAAGATCTGGAGCAGAGTCAGCAGAGAGGCCATGAGTCATCAAGCCTTATGGCCCCCACACCCGCCTCGCGGTCCCCCAAAGTCCCCTATGCCTGCCTCATGGCCCCCATGCCCCTTGCGGCTCCTTGTGCCCACCTTGTGGCCCCTGTGCCCCCCTCGTGGCCCCCGTGCCCCCCTCATGGCCCCCATGCCCCTTGCGGCTCCTTGTGCCCACCTTGTGGCCCCTGTGCCCCCCTCGTGGCCCCCGTGCCCCCCTCATGGCCCCCATGCCCACCTTGCAGCCCCTGTGCCCACCTCACCTCCAGGGCAGAGAGAGGAGGCCCGGGAGGGGCAGGCCCCTGGTACACAAGCACAATCAGCACTGTCAGCACGGATGGTTTTGTTTGTTTTATTTGGCAGTTTGTAGGTAGGACGCCCCCGGGGCAGGGAAGAAATTGAGACAATGTAAAAAGGATAATAATAGTCTATGACAAAAGGTGCTTTGATTTACATGAAGCATTTGGCAGAATAAGGACAATGTAGTTAAATAACGGGGCCCCGCTGGGGGCCCCTCCAGGCCGGACAGCCGCAGAGCCAGGACCACTGCTCCCCAGGACCTGCTGAGACCGGTGGAGAGCAGCCGTTGTGCACTGCTTTGGGACCGGGATCTGAGAGGGAGCTGCTGACGTCACCCCATGACAGATGGGGAAACTGAGGAAGCGCCCTGCCCGAGGTCACCGAGCGGAGCCTAAATGCGCGCCACTTGCCTGCCCAGCATTGACGGGCCCTCCCGGGCCGGCCTCCCGGGCCTTCCTCACACCCTGCCGCCTCGGGGCATTTCACAAGAAGCGCCTTCTCCCCTCTACCTGGGACGCTCCTCCAGGCCTTCCCTAGCTGGCAGCGCTCCTCGGGAGCCTCAAGCACCACGGGCAGGTCGGAGCCCAAAGGGGCCCTCAGCCGACCAGCCCCGGACACCAGGAAGGCGCCATTCAGAGCCAAGGAGAAGACGCCCCAACTCCTCAGGCTCGGCCCAGCGCTCTGCCCTCTTTAGCCTGGCTTTCTGGGGTCCGGCATGCCCCCTGACCTCTGACCCTTCTGACCTTTATCCATCCTCCAGGTCAGGTGTGACCCCTGACCTCTGAGCCCCTCTGACCTTTATCCCTCTGCACCATGCTCATGGACACAGACACAGCTCTCCAAGAGGTCGTGCCTCAGTTTCCCCATCTCTCAGACGAGCTGACCTCTGGCCCCTGAGCTGAGCTGGGACAAGATGGCTGTGCTCCAAGCCCGAGTCCCGCCCTTGGGGACTGAGGGACCGGCCCCTGACCAGCACCCTTCCCCCCAGACTCTCTCCTCATCTCTCGGAGCTGTGCCTCTCTTCCTTTTCGCCCCTCCCCCCAAGGTGTGATTTCCGCGCCCTAGCACACCCCAGGTGCCTAATAAATGCCCGGCATGGTGCCACCACTCTAAGACCCTGGCCGAGCCCCCTTCCAGCTCCACATCCGAGTGCCCACGCAAGCCTCAGTTTTCTCATCTGTAAAATGGGATGCACGGCAGCCTGAGAGCAAGGGCTTAAAGATCTCTTCCCACGCCCCCTCTCGGGACCCCCCCTTTTGCCCTTTAGTGCAGGGTGAGAAGACCCCCACAACAGATCTCAGCAGTCCACAGAACCCACAGCCCCGCACGCGCATTCTCCCCAAAGCCAAGGCTGAGGAGTGACGTCACTTGGGTTAGGATGGTTGCCATGGAGATGCGGGAACCGAGCGCCGAGTCGCCTCCGTTCCATTCCGGGATCAGTTCTCGGCGGCCTCGGGGCTCCCACGTGCTCCGCCCCGGACAGGCGAGGCGGACGGAAGATGGGCAGCACTCACCTCCACGCCCGAACACCGAGGAATAGGCTGAGAGCTAGAGCGATGCAGACCGAGACTCAAGGCGTCCCAGGCCACGGCTTCGTGCAGGCACGCTCTTTCCCGGAGGCCCCCGCGGCGTCCTCCCCGAACGCGCCAGCTCAGCAAACTCTGGCCCCGCCCTCGAGGCATTTTGGGTAATGTAGTCCTCTTCGCCACGAAGCTCGAGCTGAAGGGGCGCGGGGGTCATAGGTCGCCCCCCTCCCTGTGAGCTGGTCCGAAGGTTTGGGAAAGGAGGGCCTCGCGATGACGGAGCTCCGGGCCGGCGCCGCTCGAAGGAGCCTGGGAAATGTAGTTTTGGCCGAGAGGAAGGGTGGAAGGGACGAGATGCGCGCGCATCCCAGTGCCTGCGACCAGAAGAGTGTCGGTCTCTCGGCCCGGAGGTTGCTCGGAGCTAGAGGTGAGTCCGGGACGCCCCCAGCCCCTTATCCGAACTAAGCTCGAGTCCGAAGTTCTCAATTGAAAGGGGGAGGGGGAGAGGGTTGCTCGCCGTCACCATGGTAACCGACTCTGACGTCATTCCTCACGGCGGGAGGGGTGTCACCATAGTAACCCCTGCCCACGAAAACCCTGTGACGTCATACCGCGGCGTTCGGGTATCATACGTGGCAGGATGCCTCATTTTACAGATGGAGAAACTGAGGTACAGAGGTGCCAAGACTCTTGGCCAGGGTCTCACAGCTGGTAAGTGTGTGAAGTGGGATTTGAACTCGGGTCTCCGAGACTCCAAGCTATCGATCGCTTTTGGGGTATAAACTTCTGGAGGGCAGGGGCTCTTTTACTTCTCTTTCAGCCCGTAGTGGGCACTTTATCCATGCTTCTTGATAAACTAATCGGTGGCTGCACGGAGAGCTGGAGGGCATGCACATTTGTGCAGTCCCCACGTTTTTACAGATAGAGAAATTGAGGCCAGAGAGCCAGATCTGGGCGCCTGGTGGCCCGGGCTGCCACAGCTGGTTGGTGCCCCTCCCTTACTCCTCCCCCGGCCCTGCCTTCAGCAAGCTGCAGCCTGCACCTGTGGCTTCATGCATGCCTGGTCAGCACCTTCCTGCCACCCGGAACTGGCATCAGGAGGCGCCGGCACTGGGCTCTGAGGGGCCCCCTCGCAGGAATGGGCAGCAAGGGCTAGAGCGGACCCACCCCCTCCAGCATCCTGCTCTGTAGGACGTGGGGGCAGACCTGCAAGGGCAGATCCAGAAGCGCCAGGGAGCTGCCCTCCAGTCACTGAAGCAGAGGACGGGCATTTGGGAAATTCCCTGTGTGTGACTGCTTCTGCAGTAACTTTTCACAGGCAGTCTGCACTGGGGCCGCCCTTAGAGAGCCAAAATAACAGCCAGAAAATGTTTGAGCAACAGCGCCTTAGAGATGCAAGTGCTCCGGGACTTGGTCCTCAGTCACATTTACCCAGCCCCTAGCACAGAGCCTGGCGGGCTGAGAAAGCACTTAATCTAAGTGCTAGTAATGGTGATGATGACCATAATGATGGGCTTTTTAGGTTTATTTAAAACTAAATACAAAAAAGCAAAATAGAAAAAGAAAGACAGAAAAGGAAAACAAAACATTATCATGTGCCCAGCAGAACATCAGGGAGGATTCAAAATATGGAACAATAAATTTCTGTTTCAAGAAAGAATATGTAATAATAGAAGAGATTATATTCATGACTGTCCAGAAAAAAGCTGTAGGTTTGTAGGTTATTCTTTTGTTCTCTGCTGTTCACTTTTTTTACTTTATTCTTTTTCTCTGCTTTCATCTCCTTCCCCCACTTTCCCCAAGCAGTAAAGCATGAATACACACACACACACACACACACACACACACACACACACACACACAGATTTATATAGTCCTATATACACACATATATTCACACATATATATTCATACTCACCCACCTGCATCCCTCTAGCTATACCCACATACATGTACCTACATACACACATACATATATGTAGACATGCATCTAAACCAACATTCATATGGTTACATATAATGCAAATCTCTCTTGATTGCATCTTACTAGTCCTACATTTTTTTCCCTAATAAATTGTGCTGCCGCTCCAGTGTCTGTGAATGTCTCTAATTTCCTATCCCTGTTAACTCTTCTACTTCAATTCCTTAACTTGCTTTGCTGTTACTTAGCCTCCCCCCCCATGGGTCCCTCCCTTATCTTCTACCTTTTCTCTCCCATTAATCTACATAGCTTGTTTCACTACCAAAAATCTACTTCCCCTTCTATACCCCATCCTATCCTATTCCTCTGTCCCCCCCCCCCAAATAATGATGTTAATAAGTTCCATGAAGTGAGTTGTCAGGAAGCTTGTCTGAGTGTCAAGGGAGAAATTGAGGTATCCGGAGATAAGAACGGCGGTTCCGTGGATTAGGGCCTTCTGCCTGGCTTGGGACAAAGCAAAGAGAGGATTTGGGGTGCCGGGGAAGTTAAAAAAGGAGCAGGTTGGCTTAGAGCGTCACTGACAAAGTGGGTAAGCACCAAGCCACTTACACAGGTGCTTTAAGACTTACTTAGAAATGCTGCCCCCTTTAATCCTCATTGCAACCCTGGGAGGGAGGCGCTGTTAATATCACCCCATTTACAGATGAGGAAACTGAGGCAGCGGGCCGGAAGGACCTGTGTGTCTTGCCCCTGCCCGGCGCCCCCCTCCTCCCGCAGTCCCAGTCTCACCTGGCCCCCTTTTCTCCCCAGGGCCCCTGCAGCTGCCGGCTCCCGCGGGAGGACATGGTGAGGTTGGCCGGCGGCGCCTGCGGGTGATTCTCCCTCCCTGACCCAGCCGGCCGAGGAGACGGAGCCCGCTCGGGAGGCGCCGGCGCCGGCCCCGGCCTCCTCCAAGGAGCCGGTGGCCGCCGCCCTGCCCGCCTCGCTGATGCAGATGCACTGCCAGTGCCACCTGTGCGTGAGCACTCTGCAGGCGCAGATGAGCCTCAGCGTCCACTTCAAGGAGCACTTCGCCCCCAAGCTCTACGAGTGCCCCGAGTGCCAGAAGACGTTCCGGCAGAAAGGGAGCCTGACGGTCCACGAGCGCATGCACACCGGGGAGAAGCCCTACGTGTGCCTGGACTGCGGCAAGTGCTTCCGCAACGGCGGCAACCTGACGGTGCACCGGCGCGTGCACACGGGCGAGCAGCCCTACCGCTGCGACGCGTGCGGCACCGGCTTCAGCCAGAAGGGCAGCCTGGTGGTGCACCTGCGCATCCACACGGGACAGAAGCCCTACGAGTGCACGCAGTGCGCCAAGAGGTTCAGCACCAGGGGCAACCTGGTGAAGCACCTGCGCGTGCACACCGGCGACCGGCCCTACAAGTGCGCCCAGTGCGACAAGAGCTTCACGCAGCGGGGCAGCCTGACGGTGCACATGAGGAGCTGCCCCAAGACCTCCCGCCTGGCCTGCTGCGGCCCCGACGCCTGCTTCCCCTGACCGGACCGACCCGGCTTCCGTGCCCCCCCGACTCTGCTCCTCCCTGTCTTTTGGATAAACCCGCTTTCAATCTCTCCTCTGCAAGCCACTTTTTCCTCCTTCCTGAGTACACTCCGAAAGAGCGCCCCACATTCTGAGCAACCATGGCAGAATCCCAAGGGCGGAAGCGTCTCCAGATGGGATGCCCGCTTGTCTCCGAGACCTGGCCGGCCTGCATTTGGCTGATTTTTTGGTTGCCAGGCCGAATTTCCCCCCTCGCCATCTGACGCAGGCCTTTATGGACTACATTAATAGTGATTGAATGAGCATCCAAGACACTGCCAGACCGATAATGGACTTTGATTGGAGGTTTCCTTTGCTGAAACTTTGTCACCCTATGTGGCAAAATGTCCTTTTTTTTTTTTTTTTGTATATACCTTTTACCATTTATTTGTGGAAATTAAAGAATTTGTATGGGATCAGCCTGCCAGTAACATGTTCAAAGATGACATTAGCGGGCTTCCAGACCAAGTAACGGACAAATGCTTCCATCCATCATGCGATCAGCTTCTCAGTCTGGGTTATTTTTAGTTGGACTTGACGTGTTGATTCTGTCTTTAAGGCATTTGTATCCCTTAGAAACAACACTTTGGGGACACTGGGCTCCATCCAACTAACAATATTTGTAATTCCAAAAGATTTTCCAACTCTTGGTGGCTTAGTGCAAAATCCTGATGTCACAAAAAGTTTGTTGCCTGAATAAACATTTCAATAAAGTGCCTGATTTATAGGTATTCAAACCCTGGTACCTAAACGCTGTTGGGTTTTGTTTCTTCCCCCTCATCCTTTCTCAATGAGTGTTGTACCATTCCAACCATTTGGCAAGATGAGATGAATTCATCCTCCAGATTTCTAAGGGTTCTAGATTTTATGCCCAAGTGGATACATTTATGTTTGGGGTGATCTTTTGGACATTAATTTGTTTCTCAATCTGTCTGGTACTTGGAGGAATGCCTTTGATGGTGTCCAAGCGTATGGACCGGACTAGGGTCTGTGATTTCACAAATAGGGGCTCTGCATGAGAAATCTCTATCTGTGCCAGGCTGCTTTGTCTCTACAAACTTGAGTCTTAGAAGCCATCTAAGGGACGTGAAAAATAAAGGGACATCCCCAAGGTCACATAGCACCAAATGAATCTGGATCTTCTTGGCTTGGAGGCTGCTGGCGCTATACATTCCCCCCACATAAGCACTTCCTTTAGTTATCTTTATTCTGATCCCTCTAGCAAGAAAGAGTTCTTAGAGATTTAAAAAAAAAAAAACCACTACATTTAGATATGGTTGGATTTCTATATATTTTATATATTTAAAAACGTTCTTCAGAGGAGGATACGGCAAAAGCTAGGAATCCTTGTTTGTTACTAGCTGCCCTGGCAAGTCACTTAACCCCAACTTCCTCGCAGGGAAAAAAAAAAGCCCCGATTGAAGGAGAAGAAATGGTTTCTGTGGTTGGCCAGTTGGAGAAGTGATCTCCTTTCTCCTCACGGTTCCTCCTCAGCCAGTATGGCTCGTGATACACTGGCTGTGGCCTTCGGAGTGATTCGTGTCTCTGTCCTTCTATTGGCAGAGGGAATATCCACATCAAGGAAATGACACTTCTGTGAGAGCTAAGAAGAGTGGGAGGACCATAGAAGACAAAGGAGGAAGGGTTTGCTGTCAGAGGGGGTTTAAATCTCATGTCAGATGACAAATAGCTGTCAGACACACCCTGTGCATTTAATAGAGCACATCACAGGCCTAGAATCTGGGTTTCCCCTTTACTTTCTCTGTCAGTCATCTTATTCTCTGCTGATATTGTAGAACTTTTGCTATTCCTAATAGAATTGTCATTTTTTTGGGGGGGGAGGAGAAAGATTAGATAGATTTTAGAAGTTTCATTAATGTAGTTCAAAAGGAGGCAACACAAACACTTATTATTATAAGGATTATAATAAAGCATTATTACTAATTATTGAAATTTTTGCCACTGATATTAGGAAGTTTGATCAATGTTAGACTATGGCTTTTTTAATTTGATAAAATAATTTTTTAAGAATTAAGAGCAAATTGGAGAGTGATGATACTATATTCCTGATAGTCTCTCCAAGATCCCTTCACATGGGGTTAAGTAAGGTCAATCAATCAATAAACTTTTAAATAGCTCCTTTGTGCCAACTCTGGGAGATAAAAAACCAAACAGTTTTTATTCTGAAGGAATTTACCTTCTATTGAGGAAGATGCATATGTATGTACATATTAAAAGTATTTATATACAAAAGACATACACATAAAAACATACATCTACATATACACACACATACACACTAGCAGCTTTGGAGGTAGGAGTACAATCTACACTTCCATTTCCAAACATTGTCTAATAATCCTCTTTATTGTTGGATACTGAGAGTAAAGGGGCACCCCTTCATTTCTAGGGAAGCTTTAATCCCCCCTTTTCCCAAAGGGATTGTGAAGTGAACAACTTGACCCCAAATGCTCAAGGCTTATTGGGCCAATAGTTCATGAACTCCCCATGAATGACTCCAAAATGGACATTTTGTTGTCATCCCTCTTCTTCCAAACTATACAAGTTTGGAACAATAATCCTTAAAGTACTGATCCACCTTCCCTAGTGTCCCTTCTACCTTACAGCAATTGATGGGTTTTAAAGAAAATGGTTTATTCCCTGCTTTCATCTCCACATCTCCCTTTTTTCCCCTAAAATTGACTAATGCAGGTTTACTAGCTAGACCATCCCCCACCACCCCATCCTCTCCTTCCTCCCCCATTATATAGCAGAAGTTTTTATTTTTTTTTAAAGAGTAGTTCTTTATCTGGCTTTCCCAACTGTTTCCCCAGAACATTAGAAAAATGTGTTGCTGCCAGATTTGAATATTACTCAAATTTGGATCAAAAAATAAGGAAGGACCAATGCTATTCCATTTATGGCTTCATTGCAAGATGGAAGGATTTCTGAATACTCATTTGGGTATATTTTGGGTTCCTATCTAAAGACTTAATCACCCTGGGGAAAGTGTTCCTCAGCTTGCATTGTTTCTAAGAGTTTTAAAGAGTGATCCTTCTGGATTGCCCAGAAGACTCTGGGATCAGATTCTGGTCGTCAGGTGGGCAATTTGTATGTTAGCAGTGTTGAAATCTACATACAGTTCTTTATCAGACTCAACAAGCATCTATTAAGTGTCCACTGTGTGCCTGAGCCTCTGCTTGGTCGCTGTCCCTTGCTCCTGAAGAGCAGAATCGCATCACTGGGTCAGAGTCGGGTTTGTTCTTTGTCCTTCTGGAAGAGGACCAGGACATCAGGGAGCTGATGCCGTGCCATGCAAGTGAACTGGATTTCAGGGAGGAAGCACTGGGCAAGGTCACCAGTCCCCTGGTCTCCTCTGGAACCATGTGGGTCCGATGGCAAGATGGAGATCAGGCCGACTGGAGATGACTTTGGATCTCAGTGGGAGATCATGGTCTTTTTAAGCTAAGTCTTTAACAGATCTCCGTTTGAGACAAAGCCCAATCAGTCAGAGTAGGGAAAAAATGAGGCAGAGAATGATGTCTTTTAAAAATGTTTAATAGCTTTTTTATTTTTCCAAATACTTGCAAAGATAGTTTTCAACATTCACCTCTGCAAAACCTTGTGTTCCAAATCCTTCTTCCTTCACCCTCACCTCTCCCACAGATAGCAATTAATCCAATATAGGTTAAACACATGCAATTCCTCCTAACATATTTCCATAGAGATGGCCGCTTTTTTCTGACCAAAACAGAAACAATTGCTATTTATATTCCCTCTGAGCCAAACGTGGCCAACTGGGACTTGGGCTGAGACCTCCTGTTGACCAATGAGAGCAGGAGTGATTTCAGTTGACAGCATGGTCCTTAAGAAATGAATCTAGCCACTTTCAGCCATCAGGATTGACTTTTCTTTGGGCAGAGCACCCACAGAGAAGTTCCACTGAGCTGGACTATGACTGATTAGACCACAAATAGTCCGTGGGAACATTTGGGGTGGATTCTGCAAATGTGCACATCTTATCTTTCTTCTGAGCTGAAGCAATTCTGCTTTGATCATAGGGCACGGCACCTTCCTTGAGGGGGAGATGCCATGCTGGGTGGTCCTGTGCCAGCATCTCCCATGTCACGTCATCAGCTCCAAGAAAGAACTGCCATCCTCCCCGAATCCCGACTCCAGTGGGGGAGACCATGTGCCAACCAGCTGGTACAGACTAAATATGGAGAGAGGAGAGGGAAGGTGATCTCTGGGAGTCACCAGCATTGAGTCG
This sequence comes from Myrmecobius fasciatus, assembly GCA_023553655.1. Classification (NCBI taxonomy): domain Eukaryota; kingdom Metazoa; phylum Chordata; class Mammalia; order Dasyuromorphia; family Myrmecobiidae; genus Myrmecobius; species Myrmecobius fasciatus. The sequence continues at coordinate 52,602 of JAJPUD010005364.1, forward strand.
GGAGTGGGGGGGGCGAGATTTCAGGTACAGGAGAGAGCCAGTGGCAAGGCAGAGTCCCCCGAAGGTGTCCTGTGCCAGGAACGGCGTGGGGACAGGTGTGAGGTCCAAGGAGACCGGGAAGTTATGGAATGGAAAGGTGGAATAGACAGACACAACTTATGTGATGCACTGTTAACCCCATTTTACAGGTGAGGAAATGGCCATGTGGCTTGTAAGGATGGGATTCGAATTCAGTTCCTGGCAGCCAGCGGCCTCCAGGGATCCCTGAGAAGGAACCACTGAAGTGTACTGATGGCAGGGAGTGGGTCCTTGCAGGCCTTGAAGCTCCATATAAATGGTACCTCTTCTTAAGTCTGAGGGCAGCGAGGTGGGAAGTGGGCAGAACGCCAGCCCTGGACTCGGGGGCACTCATCCTCCGGGCTCAAACCCGGCCTCAGACACTTCCCAGCTGGGTGACTCTGGGCAAGTCACTTAATCCTGTTTGCCTCAGTTTCCTTATTTGTAAAATGAGTTAGAAAAGGAAAACGGCCTCCAGCATCTTTGCCAAGAAAACCACCAGTGGGCTCAGGAAAGCTGGGCACAAAGGAAAGAGATGGAACACACAGGGACAACGGAGGGGTGGGAACTGCTGGAGATGATAAGAGGGCCTTGGACCAAGGGGCATGGGGGCGGGCCTTGGCACACAGGGGGCCAAGCTTTGTGTGAGATAGGAGCGAAGGGGATGGAGGCACAGAAGTCTGAGGCTGCAGGACGGAGAAGGGAGGAAGGAGAGCGCTTGGCCAGTGACCGGCTGCTGCCGCTGGGAGCGTGGAGCCTGAGAAGGTGGAAGAGCTGCTCTGGAGCGCTGCACTGAGGGGAATAAAATGATCACCTTTCACTAAGGCTAAGTGATATGGGCTCGGAAGGGACCCCGCCAGCTCCATGTTGTGATTCTCCCCCCAGCTCTATTGAGCAGCATATGATAAGTGCAGAGGAGCCAAGGGAGAGGTCCTGGGGGATGTCAGGATTTGGGGGCAGAGGGGAGTCCAGATTTGGGTTGGTCCCCCAAGGGTGAAACAGGGAAGGGAGTGTGGCCGGTGCAGGGACAGAGCTGAGGAGATGGGGTTGTGATGGACAGGAAGGGGGAAGGTCAGAAAGCAAAGGGAAAGATGGAGTGATGGGAGCTCGTTTATGGGCCAGAGCTGAGTGCGGCTGGGAGGGGTTGATGGGTAGGCCATGGAAATAGGGGGGATATATATATATATATATATGTATATATATATATATATATATACATATATATATACATATAAACAGAAAGAGACAGAGACAAAGAGAAACAGAGACAAAGAGAGAGACAGAGACAGTCTCTGAGAGAGTCTCTTAGTATGAGAGCAGAAGGAGAGAATGAGTGTTCTCTTTCAGTTCAGTGGGAAAGGGGGAAAGGAAGCAAGATGTCCTGGGATTTGTATTTGTATTAGAGTGTAACAAGTGGCCATACTGTTCCCTCTGAGGGTCCCGGAGGCCATCTCACAAGCAGATAGGAACAGGGAGAGAGATGATTCTGGTCTCTGTGTGTTGTCAAAGTCTGATGGGGATCTTTTCTAGGGGTGGGTTAGAGTGCCGCCTGAATCCAGAGCTTCAGGACAGTGGATAGGGCACAGGACCGGGAATTAGGAAGGCTGGAGCTCAGATACGGTCCCCGGCACTTGCCAGCTGTATGACCCTGACTTCTGTCCCAATTTCCCCATCAGTAAAATGGGGCTGTAAAAGCATCTCCCTTCCTCCAGGGCTGTTGTAAGGACAGAATGAGATAATCTTTGTGAAGCCCTTTGCAGCTCCTCCAGCACTATATAAATGCTCAGTATTGCCATTATTGCCATTATTTTATTCTTCGAGCACAGGACTGACCATTCCCCTTCTCTGTTCAAGAACTTTCAGTGGTTCCCTCCTGCTCAGCATGAAATAGAAATTTCTCCTCTTGGCACTCGCAGCCCCTCTGCAATCTGGCCTGGCCTATTTTTACAGACTGATTTCACATTTTCTCTTTCATATTCCCTCTGTTCCAGCCAATCTGGTCGTCTTGCTATTCCCAGGAGATGTCATTCATCTCCCACCTCCATGGTTTTCCCAAAAACTGTCCTCCAAGCCCGTGTGTTCTGGAGCTATTCCCCGCCCTCCCTCCCCCCAGCGTGGCGGGCCTGTGCCCAGAGCTCACTGGGCTCCTCCACGGAGACAGAGTGCCTCATGCTGTGGCTCCTGCCCTCCCTCTAGTGTGCAGCATCCCCGGAGGAGCAGCATCCCAACGAGTAGCTCTCGGTGGGAGCATTTCCTGAAGCCCTATGCTGGAGGTAACTGTGATCCTGGTGTCAGCCCTCCAGACTTCGGGACTTTCCAAGTTACCTCCGAGTTCTGCCAGGGACAAATCCCTTCCGGATCCTGGAGGGCCTGGAGAAAGATCTGGCCATTCCAGGACTTGTGTCCAGTCCTGGGCTGGGTCGGGATGCCTCTGGGTGTGCTTGGCCATTTCTCCCCCATTGCCTCAAGGGTGCTCCCCCATCCTCCACATCCTAGCTTGAAGAGAGTCCTACTTATGCCCCATCATTGCATATGGATGTAGCCCACCATTGTGGGGGGCAGGGAGGAATACAACCAAGACCGATTCTTGTGTGGAGGGGGGCTGGGGGAATCTGGAGACCAAGTAGGAAGTGAGTGCTGGGTGGGATAAGTATCCCTGAGCTTGTGTGCGATGAGGGAGAGGAAGGCCGGCGACTGGCAGACTGGCACTGTCCCGGGCCGGGCTCTGAGGGGCACCGGGATGATAGATGCCAGGAGTGTCTGAGTCTCTCTGCTGGCTCTGTGATCAGCCCTGGGACCAGCCCAGGCCCGAAGCAGGAGGGCCTGAGCTCACGTGACTCAGACCCTGGGCAGATCACTCAGGCCTGCGTCTGTAAAATGAGCTGGAGACGGACACAGCCGACCAAGGAAACCCCAGGTGGGGCCGCCCAGAGCTGGACCCGCCTGAAAACCACCAGCAGGTCCTGGTGACGAAAGAGCTCAGCAACTCTCTGAAGCGCTATCCAAGACCTGCCCAGATACCTCTGCAGATTTAACATCGACTTCTACCTTGGACTACTCGCCATCTGGGGGAGGGCGAAGGGGGAGGAAAATTGGGACACAAAGTTCTGCAAGGGCTAATGTTGAAGAATTGTCCATGCATATGTTTTGGAAAATAAAAAGCTTTAATAAAGAAAAAAAGAAATGGAAAAAAAAGAAAAGAAAAAGTGCTACCAAAGACAAACTGATATATGCTGTCTGTTTCAAGACCTTAGGAAAATGGACATGTTAATTAGCCTGACATCTCTTCTTGTATGGAAGCTATAAATTGAGTTAAATCACTTACTTTTCTTTTTTTTTACATTCTTTTAAAATTTTCTATAAAGCTTTTTATTTTCAAAACATGCATAATTTTCAACATTCATTCTCGCAAAACCTTGTGTTCCAATTTTTTTTCTCCCTTCTTTCTTCTACCTCCTCCTCTAGTGATGGCAAGTAACCCAATACATGTTGAACACGTGCAATTCTATACATTTCCCCACAATTATCAGGCTGAACAAGAAAAATCAGATCAAAAAAGAAAAAAATGAGAAAGAAAACAAAATGCAAGTAAACAACAACAAAAAGTGAAATAGTATGTTGAATCATTTACTTTTCAATAGTGGCTAATTAAACAATGTTCTTTTCTTAAAATACACTAGCTCACACTGGTAATTCCTTTCAGTCATTCTTGAATTATTCTGTTTTTATTAAATTATTTAGACCAGGTATCTATAAACTTCAACTTGTGAGCCAAATCTACTCTTTATTTTTGCATGATTTGTGAACTAACAATGGTTTTTACATTTTAAAATAGCTTTATTTTAAAATATTAAGTTTTTAAAATATTAAATGACAATTTAGTTAAGCATTTCAAAATTTATTAAAGTATTCATTTTAAAATGTTAAAAAAACCATTCTTAGCTCATGGACCATATAAAAAAGGGCAATGATCTAGATTTGACTCACAGGCCATAGTTTTTGGATGCTTGATTTAGATGATCGTTGCATCCAGGTAACGTTCTTTTATCTTTTGTCCATTCTTATCAAGGATTTCCTTGATGTATATTTAGATTTTTCTGAATACTTTTTTTAAATAAATGAGGATATAAGCATATATTTCAATAGTTATTGATAATCTTTTATTCACTGTAAAATTATAGTAACAGGATCTAAGATTTTAATCCATGTCTTTGATTTCCTCTCATTCAGATATTTTGCTAATCAACTTCTCAGTTCCTTCTCTGTTCTTTCCATCATAGACATTTTGTTTTCACTTAGATTTTCACAGTTGCTCTTGTCATCTCTGTTCTCTTTAATACCATTTCTATCTTTTCTATGATCACATACAGGGCAAGATAGTGGAGCCCAAATATGGTGATTCTACTGTCCTTGAGGGTAAAAAGTATTATAAAAATCTTTATAGAACTTTTCTAACTTTTATATGTTTGCCCAGTTTCATCCTAAAATGTCCTTTGGATGACTCTAGTTGAGTGACTTTTCAAGCTTTCTTTAACCTGATTTAACCTAATACTGTTTTTCCCTTTTTAATAGATGATACCATTCATACTTTTCAGCTATCATCCTCCACAACATTTTACAAATGAGTTTATATTTTAAACTGGTATTGTCCTTGGCCATTATGTCATTCTATTTGGTAAGTAAATCAAATGTTTGCTGACTGAGGAGCTTTTAAAGCTCTTTTTGGTGTCTTTGTTATCATAGTAGTTGATTTACATTGATTTGCACTTATTGTAATCAGGTTTAATATTCTGTAATCTATATCCCTCCTTTAGAATCAGTAATATAGAAATAGATCAAATTTAAGTTGTTTTGTTTATACACCATTATCTTTTTCTGAGTTTTATTCTTTCATTTTAGTATTAATTTTGATTTTCCTTTAACAAATTGATGATTTGATTATACTTAGATTATTCAGGGATGAATTATTTACTCTCTCTTAAAACATAATATCATTTACTTTGTCTTTTTATTTGATATTTGTCACATCTATTGCCTTCTTTTTTATTAAAGAAAATATTCATGATATATGTGTTGGATTTCATTGTAATTTATAAGTGTTTTGACTCATTCCTTATTCCTGATTCATACTTTCCAATATTTTCACCAGTCTTAGCTATTCAAAGTTGCATAGAGGTTACCAAGTATTAATGAATTTGTTGATTTAATTTAGAGAATCCTACTAAATTAGTAAGTTTCCCTTGGATTTGTTATACTGTAGATTCCTTTTCCATTTGGGTTGGGCTAGATGGCAGTGAAGATCCCTTTCACCTTTCAGTTCTTGGACTACATGAGATCTCTACAAAATTCCTCTACTTCTCTTTCTCAAGTTAGTAAAGAAGATATTTTAATTTAGGTTTTTCTGCAAATATTTGCAATGAGCATTATAGTATGAGATGATCAAATGTCCCAAGAAATGATTTCTTTTTGTCTCGGGGGCATAAAACCAATTTTCCTCTCCCAGAGAAGAGCTACAAGCTGATTTCCCTTGATACTGAAGATCCATCTGCTCTCATTTATGAGGAGAAAGTCAGTTCTTTTAGTGGTGTGTCCATTTGTTGGTCACTGCACAAAGATCTTCGAACCTTTGGTCTATAAGTGGTTTAGAAATTCTGCGATGAGCATGCTCTGTTCTTCTTTTTACAACTGCAAAAAAGGAGAGGGTGGATCTGGGCCAAGGGTCATTTCTTTGTCGGTAGTCACAGCCATGGCTACGGCTTCATTCTGCATAAAGGAGCCACCAAGTTTGCGCAAGAGATGTTCCTAGATAAGAGGATCATAGTTTGGGGCCTGGGGAGGCCAGAAGAAACCCCTATCCACGCTTTAGTCTTACACAAGGAGAATTTGTTGCCAAGGGCGCCAGGGCCAGTGGGGTCAGAGGCAGGATTCCACTTCAGGCCCTTGTAGCACAAAGGAGGGCCTCCTCACCATCTGCTCTCAGTGCCTGTTTCCAATGGTGGTCACATCTTTACCATCACGTGAGTCACCTTCAAATGCAGAGAACACAACTTCCTACCGGCTCTGCAGTTAGCTGACTACAGGACAGCGTCTGATTCTACTGAGCAAAGCGCTCCTTCTGGCAAGGCTTCTCCCACGCAGGTGTCATGGAGCTTCTGGAAGTTTATGACAAATCAAAAGCGTTCTGAGCCCTGTGATCATCCGTACTGGGCCAGGCACAAAGCATGGAGCTTCTGCTCGTCACAAGGGTCAGGGGTGTGCTTCAGACCGGCTCCGGCTGGAGATTCCCTGGAGCCGCGAACTTAGATTTGGTGACGATCTTCAATGTAATTTTTGTAATCTGGCGAACGTCACCCACTTACACAGTCACTCTGGGGAGGGACCCACGGGCTTCACTCAGTATCAGAGGATATTGATTAGGAAGTTAAAAGAAAGTTAAGGATTTCCGAGAGCGACCTGAGGGCCTTCAGGTGCTGCTACTTGTGGTTGACGTTGTGCCGGCCGGGCCGCGTGGTCTCATGTGGCAGGAACAAGAAAGAGGCTGTTTCCTCCTTCCTTGAGGTTCATCTAGGATTTCTTTAAAGGCTTTGAAACCACCCTAAAGGCACCAAAGGCTCACTTGCTGTTTGCCCGGAGTGTAAAACAGCCGGGGTCCAACAGGTACTAGCGCTCAGGCGGCAGAAAGGGGCCCCTCAACTCCTCCAGCTGCACCTCCCCCATGAACGCCCTTCCCCTTCTACCTCTAAGCCGCTCCCCCTTTCTTAACGCTGACTGGTCCTCCTCCGCGTCACGTGAGTTCGGGACACCCCGTGGGAGTGCAGAACTTCCCGCATGGGAGTCACAGCCACTGCGGAGAATCCGACCGGACCTCCACGCAGGGAGGACAAAGGACGCTCGTTGTCGGGATGGAGACGGACAAGCCGTGGAGCTTGTCCCTCAGCAAAGAAGGCGTCCATACCCATGGATATGAGTGTGAATATCCACAGATAGGCCCAGAATGGGGCGGATACAGACACGGACTGTGAGACATCCCCGCGCCTGCAGGGCTCTGGTTTCTGTCCCTGTCGGAGCTTCCGTGAAGTCCCCGCTACAATCCCCGCTTCTACAAGAAGTTTTCTTGGTCCCACTTAGTGTTTGTGCCTTCCCTCTTTTCTCTCCAATTTAGCTTGTATTTTGTTTGCACATCATTACTGGTATGTTATTTTCCCTTTAACTGTGAGCTCCTTGAGAGCAGGGACCCCAGTGTTTCGTATAATCGAATATAGTAGAGTTCAGTGATTACAGTATTTAATGTGTATTGACTGAATTACTCTAAAACTGGACACTTTATTTAGTTTTTTACACAAGATAGTATTCATTGGATTCTTCTACTATGGTCTGTTTCGCCATCCCCCAGGTGAGGAATATTTCCTTACTTTCCAGTCTCTCCCTCCATAAAAGGAGCTGCCATAAATATCCCTATACATGTGTCCTTTGATCCCTTTTGATTATAGGCCCTGTGGTAGCATTGCTCAGTCAGAAGTACGGACTGTTTGGCCATTTTGGGGTCCCATTTCCAAATTGCCTTCCGGAATGGCGGGACCAGTTCACAGTTCCACCAGCAGTACACCAAAGTGCCTGTTTTCCCACAGCTCCTCTATTGTCTGTCACTTTCGGTTTCTTTTTTTTAAACTTTGCCAGTGATGGTGTCAGGTGGAAGCCCAGAGCTGTTTTGAAGTGCAAATTCCTAATTATTAGTGATTTGGAGAATTTTCCATATGGCTATGAATTATAGATTCATATGGTTTTTCCTTTGAGAACTGCAGGTTCAATCCTTTGATGTCAGCATTTATAGAGTACTTTGTGGTTTGCAAAGAACTTTACAAATATTATCTCATTCGATCTTCAGAACAACCCTGGGAGGTAGGAGCTTTTACAGATAAGAATATTGCAGCCAAGAGGCTTAAGTGAAGAGTCACACAGCCAGTAAATGTCTACAAATGGATTTGAAGCCATTGGCTGATAACCTTTAACTTTCAACTAGTTCCTTAAATTTTGTGAGAATAGGGTCTTTATCAGAGAGACTTCATGCAAGTATTTTCTTCTTCAAGTTCATTTTCCTTCTAATTTTAGCTGTTCTGGTTTTGTTTGTGAAAAAAAATATGTAATTAAACCTGCCCGTTTTACCTTCTGTGATACTGTTTCTTGTTTGGTCAGAAATTCTTCTCATCCATATATTTGTAGGATAATTTCCTTGTTGCTCTTTTAAATTGTTTGTGATATTATGTTTTAAATCCAAGTCACATATCCATTTGGAGCTTATCTTTGTATATGGTGTTTCTATCCTTAGTTTCTGCCAGACTGCTTTCCATTTTCTTTTTTTTTTTTAATTTTTTTTTATTTATTAAAGCTTTTTATTTGTATAACATATGTATGGGTAGTTCCCCAACATTGATCTTTACAAAGCTTTCCATTACAAATTTTACCCCCAGTCCCCTCCCCTCCCCTAGATGGCAGGAAGTCCACTACATGTTAATAATGTTGAAATGCTTGAGAAGTTATGCAAGAAAAATCCTATCTACAAGAAAAAAAAAAGAATCAAAGAAAGGCAACACAATGCAAGTAAATGTCAATAGAGATCATGGAAATGTTACGTTGTGGTCCATATTTCATTTCCCTCTCTCTGGGTGTATATGGTTTTCTTCAGTGAACAATTGGAACTGGCTTGAGACAATTCTTTGTTTCAGAGAGCCATGTCCATCAGAATTGATCATCATGTAATACTGTTGTTGCTGTGTATGATGATCTCCTGGTTCTGCTTGTTTCACTCAGCATCAGTTCATGCAAGTCCCTCCAGGCCTCTCTGAAATCGTCCTGCTGGTCGTTTCTTACAGAGCAATAATATTCCATAACGTTCATATACCATAATTTATTCAGCCACTCTCCAATTGATGGGCATCCCTTCAGTTTCCAGTTTCTAGCCACTACAAAAAGGGCTGCCACAAACATTCTTGCACAGATGGGTCCCTTTCCATCCTCTAAGATCTCTTTGGGATATAGGCCCAGTAGAAACACTGCTGGGTCAAAGGGTATGCACAGTTTGTTAACTTTTTGAGCATAGCTCCAAATTGCTCTCCAGAATGGTTGGATCCGTTCACAGTTCCACCAACAATGTATTAGTGTCCCAGTTTTCCCACATACCCTCCAACATTCATCTTTATCTTTTCCTGTCATTTTAGCCAATCTGATAGGTGTGTAGTGGTATCTCAGAGTTGTCTTAACTTGCATTTCTCTGATCAATAGTGATTTGGAGCAACTTTTCATATGACTAGAGATGGTTTTAATTTCATCATCTGAAAATTGTCTGTTCATATCCCTTGACCACTTATCTATTGAAGAGTGGCTTGAATTCTTATATATGTGAGACAATTCTCTATATATTTTAGAAATGAATCCTTTATCAGAACCATTAAATGTAAAGATGATTTCCCAATTTGATGCTTCCCTCCTAATCTTGTCTGCATTTGTTTTGTTTGTACAGAAACTTTTTAACTTAATATAATCAAAATTATCCATCTGGTGTTCAATTAGGAGTTCCAAGTCTTCTTTGGACATAAATTTATTCCATCTCCACAGGTCTGAGAGATAAACTATATTATGTTCCTCTAACTTGCTTACAAAGTCCCTCTTTATATCTAGATCACGAACTCATTTAGATCTTATCTTGGTATGTGGTGTTAGGTATGGGTCAAGCCCTAATTTCTTCCACACTAGTTTCCAATTTTCCCAGCAGTTTTTGCCGAATAGTGAGTATTTATCCCAAAAGCTGGGGTCTTTGGGTTTATCGAATACTAGATTGTTAAGGTTATTGCCTAGATAGTCCTGATATCCTGTTCTGTGCCACTGATCGACTGTTCTATTTCTTAGCCAGTACCAAACAGTTTTGATGACCGCTGCTTTATAATGTAGTTTTATATCTGGTACAGCAAGGCCACCTTCATCTGCCTTTTTTTTTATTAATCCCCTTGAAATCCTTGACCTTTTGTTCTTCCATATGAACTTTGCTACTATTTTTTCTAGATCTGTGAAATAATTTCTTGGGAGTTTGATTGGTATGGCACTAAATAAGTAGATTAGTTTGGGTAGTATTGTCATTTTTATTATGTTCGCTCTGCCTACCCATGAGCACTTAATATTTTTCCAATTGATTAGGTCTGATTTTATTTGTGTGGAAAGTGTTTTGTAATTTAGTTCGTATAGTTTCTGACTTTTCCTTGGCAGATAGATTCCCAAATATTTTATCCTATCATCTGCTATTTGGAATGGAATTTCTTTTTGTATCTCATGCTGCTGAACTTTGTTGATAATATATAAAAATGCTGATGATTTATGTGGATTAATTTTGAATCCTGCCACTTTGCTAAAGTTGTGAATTGTTTCTAGTAGTTTTTTAGTTGAGTCTCTAGGGTTCTCTAAGTATACCATCATGTCATCTGCAAAGAGTGATAATTTGGTTTCTTCATTACCTACTCTGATTCCTTTTATCTCTTTTTCTTCTCTTATTGCTAAAGCTAACATTTCTAATACAATATTAAATAGTAATGGTGACAGTGGGCAGCCTTGTTTCACTCCTGATCTTATTGGGAATGGTTTTAGTTGGTCTCCATTACATATGATGCTTGCTGATGGTTTTAAATAGATGCTGCTGATCATTTTAAGGAAAAGCCCATTTATTCCTATACTCTCTAGTGTTTTTAATAGGAAAGGGTGTTGGATTTTATCAAAGGCTTTTTCTGCATCTATTGATATAATCATATGGTTTTTGTTAGTTTGGTTATTGATATAATTAATTATGCTGATAGTTTTCCTAATATTGAACCAGCCCTGCATCCATGGTATAAATCCTACTTGGTCAAAGTGTACTATCCTGGGGATGACTTTCTGTAATCTCATTGCTAATATCTTATTTAAAATTTTTGCATCAATATTCATTAGGGAAATTGGTCTATAGTTTTCTTTCTCTATTTTCACCCTACCTGGTTTAGCTATCAGCACCATGTCGGTCTCGTAGAAGGATTCTGGCAGTATACCTTCTGTCCCTATTTTCTCAAATAGTTTGTGTAGTATTGGAATTAATTGTTCTTTGAATGTTTGGTAGAATTCACATGTAAATCCATCTGGCCCTGGAGATTTTTTCTTAGGGAGTTGGTTAATAGCTTGTTCTATTTCTTTTTCTGATATGGGGCTATTTAAATAATTTATATCCTCTTCTGTTAACCTGGGCAATCTATATTTTTGTAGATATTCCTCCATTTCATTTAGATTATCAAACTTACTGGCATAAAGTTGGGCAAAGTAACTCCTAATTATTGCTCTAATTTCCTCTTCATTGGAGGAAAGTTCTCCCTTATCATTCTTGAGACTAACAATTTGATTTTCCTCTTTCCTTTTTCTTATCAAATTAACTAAAGACTTATCTATTTTGTTAGTTTTTTCATAGAACCAACTTTTAGTTTTATTTATTAATTCAATAGTTTTCTTCTGCTTTCCATTTTCCAAGCAACTTTTTTTTTTTCCTAGATAGTTTGTTTTTAACCCAACAGGTGAAGTCTTTGGATTTATTAAGCATGAGGCCATTATGTTTATTTGTTTCTGAATGCTATGTGATTAAACTTGCCCACTGATTAACCTCTGAATTTCCAAAAGAGCACCAAATTACACTGATGATCTCTGCTCAGCAGTACAGTTTGAGATTTGAATTGCTAGGGTTTCTTCAATCCTACTTTTTTCTTTTTCATTATCTCCCTTGAGCTTCCTGACATTTTGTTCCTCTAGATGAACTGTTATTTTTTTCCCAAGAAAATGGTTCTATTTTTTTCTACAGTTATCCTTTGCAAGTCTGATTGCTGTGACAATAAGTAAATCAATTTAGGTAGTATTGTCGTCTTCACTATATTAGCTCAAGTTATCCATGAGCAAGTAATATTTCCCCAATTATTTTGTGTAATTTCTTTCTAGTTGTATTCATATAGTCCTTGTGTGTGTCTTAGCAAGCAAACTTTCAAACATTTTATATATTTTAGTTATTTTAATTATAATTTTTCTTTTATCTCTTCCACTTGAGTTGGAAATGTATAGAAATGTTGACAATTATATCCTCTAACTTTGTTAAAGTTAATGTTTCAATTAATTTTAATGGGTTCTTTAAATAAACCATCATATCATATGCAAAAAGTGAAAACATTTTCTTTTTATGCTTATTCTCTCAATTTCCTTTTCTTCTTATTGCTATAGGTAGCATTTTAAGTTCTATATTAAGAAATAATATGACAATGGACATCCTTGCTTTAACTCCAATCTTATTGGAAATTTCTCTATATTATCCTCAATACAAATAATGGTGGCTCTTGGTTTTAGATAGATACTACTTAACATATTAATGAAAGGTACATTTTATTCTTTTGTTGTCCAGTAAAATACTGAAAGTTCCCATTAAAAATGAATAGGTATGTGTTGAAGGTTATCTAAAGTTTTCTCTGAATCTACTGATATATTCACATTTTTGGTTTTATTGTTAATAAGTCATGTTGATAGTTTTTTTAATGTTAAAATTGTTAAATGTTGAAATTCTACATTCATGGCATGAATCTAACAGACATAAAATGTAATATTTGTAATATACTTCTGTAGTCTTCTTGCTAATTTAAAAAATTTTTGTTTCCCACATTCAGGTTTGAAAGGGGTACACTGAGGTCCCCCACTATTACAGGTTTAATGTCTTATAATTCATTTAGCTTTCCTTTTAAATATTTATATACTATGCCACTCATGGGAAAACTGTCAAGCTTCAATATTGTCATGAGAGTCAACTGTGAAAGATTTTACTGCTTTGATCAATATAGTGATCTACAGTATTTCCAAAGAACTCACAATAAAAAAAAAGTTCACTTCGAGAGAAAACGGAAAAACTCTGAACCATTTTCTTTTCCATTTTATTTTTAGCAACATGGTTAAAATGGAAATGTTTTGCATGACTTCACATGTACAATCAATTGATGCTTAAAAGAAATTAATTCAGGCTATTCATTAGAAAGTCAAATACTGAACTGAAGCTTTGGCCCCATAATGAGAAAACAGGACTCACTGGAAAGGACCCTATGATTGGGAAAGATTGAAGACAAAAGGAAAAGGATACAGCAGAGAATAAGAGATAAGATAGTGTCATGGAAGGAATGAACATGAACTTGGGCAGATTTTAAGACATAATAGAAGACCGAAGTGACTGGTGGGCTATGATCCGTGGAGGTCCTGAAAAGTCAGGCATGACTGACTGAACACCACCACATGTAATAGGCAGCATACTGCTTGCCTTCTCAAAGGGTGGGGGAGGAACTGGAAGGGGAGAATTTTAAAATGACTTTTAAAAAGATGTTAAACATTGGCATTGATTCATTGTCTATTGTCTTTCAGCATAATATAGATTCTTTGTCCATCTTTTATAATATCTACCTTTGTTGTTTCCTTGTCTAATATTATTTTTGCCACCGCATTTCTTTTTTTTTTTTTTTTAACTTCAGTTAAAGTATAATAGATTTTTGCTTCAGGACCTTATTTTAACTCTTTTTGAAGCTTTGATGTTTCAAGTATGTTTCTTGTGAACAAATATACTCTGCTATCTAAATTTAATAATTCCAACGCTGCCCTCTTTATCTGGATCTCCTTATGAACATTTTTTTGTTCTTCATGCATTAAAAAAAATTGTTCCATTGCTGTTCCTTCTTTGCTGCTTTTTTGGGTATCATTATCACTACCCACTCATCTCTTCCCCCATGTTAGAATTTTTGTATCTTAGAAGTTTATTTCTCCTTCCTTTATAGAATCTGAGTTACTATTTTAAAATGTAGTATCTATGGGGGGGGGGGACATTTTAATTCTGGACCTTAATGATAAAGTCTTTGACCTCCACTGGAAAGAACAGCCTAAGATTATTCTTCTGGCTTGCAAGGAATTCATCTAAAAAGATGAATGCCTATATTGATCAGCTATTGTTCCCTCATATATTTATCTGGTTTTAATTATTCCTCACTTTCTTTTAGTTTCATTTTTTAAAACACCCTAAAACTTCTCATTTTCTCGGTTATAACTCATTAAGTCCATTTGGAAAGAAGTTGCCTCACAGAACCTGAAATTATTTTTAATATTCTCTATTCCTCTTTTCAGGTAGTTCTGAATAGATTAGGAAATAATCCTATATTCCCATCTCTTTCTAGCAATTACTGTATTCAAAGATTCCAAAATATAACTCTTCAAGTTTAGCAAGTAAGTAAATAGCTTGTTCTCTAGCAATCACCATCCTGGAACTGCTGAAACGGAACATTTCTATGAGAGATTGGTCTCTTTCTGTGCAAAAAGAAAGGAAAGAATTTTGAAAGCTGCCAAACCATGTCCCAATCTGGAAGCATTTTTCTTCCCTTTGTATGGTCTCATGAGGTTCCTTGGTAAGAATGATACAGCTTTCATCTGGGCTTCTTGAAGAGAGCCTTGAAGCTAGTCTACTTTGTTGTTATCTCCAATGCAGATGTTGCCATCAGTTATAGGTTTCCTGGTCATCCTACTAGGATGCCCAAGATCTCTAAGCTCTCAAAATTCACAAGGCTTTCCTCTTAAGTGATGGAGGAAAGGAGAAAACAGATGATCCTCCCCTTGCCATCCCCAGTCCTGCTGTTCCTGATTCATTCAACTGAGAAGTCGACTTTCTGTAATTATTGGGGCAAGTGTATGGAACACCACTCTTATGAGTACTAATATATTACTTGGATACTGGGAAGAAAGCACTGTGCAAAACTTCAAGAATCAAAAAATGGGAGTTGTTTTTAATCATGGACAGTTTAACACAATTGTTTATTTTCTGTTCTGTAATGCTTCAAATTATCTCATGTGTAAAAAATAAGGAGGGAAAAGTAGTGAAAACACTGAGTTAGGACTCATATGGAACAAACGAGGGTGTCTTGGGCCTTGTGTGGCTTAAAAATAATGCTTAGAAGGTGCAACTATAACAAATGAAGAATTTACACAGAACAAAGGACTAAGGTTCTGAATCCTGATAAGCCCAGAGTGAGCTTCTTGTTGATTTATTTTTATATTAAATATGTGTGTGTGTGTGTATACGTAAATAAAAGTTATGGACAGGTTTGGGCACTAGAAAGGATAAGCAGAGAAACAGATTTATATTACAGAAATACAATCTTTTGGACAGAAACTTGAATGTGTTTAATAGTTCAATCTGATTTAAATGATTAACCATGAAATAACAACTAATGTTTCACAGAAGCATTTTTATCTTTTTTTTCAAATGTCTATATAATGTCACAATCATTAACAAATTGTGCTACTTGGACTCTCAGGTATTTAGGAAAATGCTGAATCTGCATTTTCCCCACAATCACTGGATTGCCAATATTATTCTCAAGTAGGGATTACCTGAAACTGTATGAGATTTTAATGACCTATCAATGATTTCACGAATCACTAACTTCACAGTGCTTTACTTCAGTGTGACTTCTCTGATGCTTAGAAAGGCAAGACCTCTGGCTAAAGGTTTTCCCACACTCGTTACATTTATAGGGCTTCTCTCCGCTATGAATAAACTGATGTTCAATAAGGGATGATTTTCGGCTGAATGTTTTCCCACATTTAATGCATTCGTAAGGTTTCTCTCCGGTGTGAACAAACTGGTGTTCGAGGAGAGAGGACTTACGACTGAACACTTTGCCACATTTAACACACTCGTAGGGCTTCTCTCCAGTGTGAATGAGCTGGTGTTCGGTCAGGTGGGTGCTCTGACTAAAGGCTTTCCCACACGTGTCACATCCGTAGGGCTTCTCCCCAGTATGGACTCGCTGGTGCTTGGAGAGGCAGGAGCTTTGGCTGAAGGCTTTCCCACACTCGCCACAGTTGTAGGGCTTCTCCCCCGTGTGGATTCTCTGGTGCTTGGAAAGGCAGGAGCTTCGGCTGAAGGCTTTGCCACACTCGCTGCACGTGTAGCATTTGTCGTGAGTGTGAATTCTGTGATGCTGTGTGAGGAGCGTGCTCTGGCTGAAGGCCTTCCCACATTCACTACACTCGTAGGGCTTCTCTCCCGTGTGAATTTTCTGGTGTTCGAAAAGGGAAGAGTGGCGACTGAAAGCTCTCCCACATTGCTCACACCGGAATGGCTTCTCTCCGGTGTGGATTCTCTGGTGCTGGGTGAGGTGGGCGCTCCGGCTGAACGTTTTTCCACAATCACTGCATTTGTAGGGTTTCTCCCCGGTGTGAATCCTCTGGTGCTGATTGAGGTAAGAGCTCTGACTGAAGCATTTCCCACATTCGTTACATCCGTAAGGTTTCTCTCCCGTATGAATCCTCTGATGCTGAATGAAGTGGGTGCTCTGAAGAAAGGCTTTCCCACACTCGTTGCACTCGTAGGGTTTTTCTCCACTGTGTATCCGCTGATGCTTGTTAAGGGATGAGCTCCGACCGAAGGCTTTCCCACAATCGCTACATTTGTAGGGTCTCTCTCCAGTATGAATTACGTAATGCTGAGTAAGGGTGGAGTGGTCACTGTAAACTTTTTCACATTCATGACATTTATATGCTTTCTTCTCCATATCTCCCTGATGCTTAATTATAGCTGAATTCTGCCTCGAGTTCTTTTCATGTTTATTATATTTATGCAGCGCTTTTTCCATAGGAACCCGCTGGGGTGTAACCAGGGTGGACTTTAGACTATGTTTTCTTCCAAACTGATGACATCCACGACCTCTTTCTCCAGGAATCTCACTGTGAGGGACTGTTGCTTGCCTCCGATATCTCCCCTCATTTACCAGTTGCTTCTTTAACCAAGCATCCCGTTCCTGGGTTTCACTTAATTTGGAATCTGAGGAACTATCTTGTGATTCCATCACTACCATCTGAGATGAGCTTTTTCAGAAATTTACTCTTTTGAAGTAAAGCCTCAGACTTAGCGTCCCAGTCTGAAAAGCAAACAAAAAAATTTGGTTGGAAGATTTTCTTCAGTGCTGGGAAAAAGATGAGAAGATACTGTAACTCAAAATCATGTCTACAAGGAGCATATGACTTTGATATAACATATAAATGGTTCTAAAATCTGGCAGGAAAAGAGGTAATAAAAGGGAATGATGCCTGATATAAAGTGAAGATGATCAAAGAGAATAATGAGAGTATATGAACATGATATCATAATTTAACTGTTTTTTTCAGCTCTGTAAAACTTCTATCATTTAGTAGCTGTTTTATTTTTCACTGAGAAGTATATCTTTCTGAGATTTGAATGACTACATTACCATGATAATGGTATTTTTTTTTTCAAATTAAAAAGGTTTTATTAACCATAATCCATCCACACACCTGTATTGTTATCATGATATTTCTGGAGATTTCTGAAAGCTGAATCTGTGCTAAAAATGGAGATCACCTGAACTAAACATCTGCTTAGGCTTCTTTCAGCTCTACTCCCTTTCTGGTTGAAAATTTCCTATTTAGGTTGATGAGGCTTACAGAGCTGTGACGCCTACTTGTTCTTGTAGCAGGTGCCTTTTTAGTTCTGTCCTGGGCCAGGTGTCACTTCAGAAATGAAGTTTCCTTGAAAATTAAGGCATCTCTGAGGTACCACTTCACACCTCTCAGACTGGCTAAGATGACAGGAAAAGATAATGGTAAATATTGGAAGGGGATGGGGGAAAACTGGGACACTATTACATTATTGGCAGGGTGGCAAATTGATCTAATCATTCTGGAGAGCAATTTGGAATTTTGCCCAAAGGGCTGCAAAACTCTGCATCCCCTGTGACCCAGCAGTGTTTCTATTGGGCCTATATCCCAAAGAGATCTTAAAGGAGGAAAAGGGACCCACATGTGCAAGAATGTTTGTGGCAGCGCTTTTTGTAGTGGCAATGAGCTAGAAACTGAAAACTGAACAGATGCCCATCAATTGGAGAGTGGCTGAATAAATTATGGTATATGAATGTTATGGAATATTATTGTTCTGTAAGAAACGACCAGCAGGACGATTTCAGAGAGGCCTGGAGGGACTTGCATGAACTGATGCTGAATGAAATGAGCAGATTATACAAGAGAACAGCAACAACAGGATTATGTAATGATCAGCTGTGATGGATGTGGCTCTTTTGAACCATCAGGTGATTCAGGTCAATTCCAATAAATTTGTGATGGAAAGTGCCACCCACATTCAGAGAGAGAACCATGGAGACTGAATGTAAATCAAAACATAGTATTTTCACCTTTGTTGCTGTTGTTTGTTTTTTTCTTTCTCATTTTTTCCCCTTTTGATCTGATTTTTCTTGTGCAGCATAATGAATATGGAAATATGTTTACATGTTCAACCTGTATTGAATTACTTGTTTTCTAGGGAAGAGAGGGAGAAAAACTTGGAACACAAGGTTTTGCAAAGGTGAATGTTGAGAACTATCTTTGCATGTATTTTGAAAAATAAATAGCTAGGGGCAACTAGATGGTGCAGTAGATAGAGTACCGGCCTTAAAGTCAGGAACACCTGAGTTCAAATCCGGCCTCAGACACTTAACATGTCCCAGATGTGTGACTCTGGGCAAGTCACTTTACCCCAATTGCCTCAGCAAGAAAGAAAAAAGAAAAAAAAAGCTATTATTTTAAAAAATAATAAAAAAGTTTTATGCAACAGTAAATAAACACAAAAAGAAATGAAGTTTCTTTCTGAGAGGTGTCAGTTGTGGCAGCAAGTGAACAAGATGTTTAGCTTGTATTATCTTTGACCTTCTCATTAATGCAGTAGTGGACTTGAGCAAATGAAAACTGGATTTTCTCATGCAGCTATTTCCTGCATGTGGCTTCTAAAACTCCCAGACCAGGCTTCTGCTCTAAGAAAAGCCTAGGTGCTTCATATGCAATTGAAATTTTATCTGCTAATTTGGGCTATAGGGCTCCATATTGTTCCCAGACTGAAAAGCCTAATATTTCTTTAGTGCCACAAGCAGTTTGTAAGAGAAATGGAGACAAAAGCTTAATAAGAGAATGCTTTCAAAACTATCCAGCATGTCATCCACGTTCAGCAGCACTCATAAAGCTCATTGCATGGCTGCTCTTCCATGGTCTAGGAGTCCTATGAAGACAATGTATTGTAGGAGAGCAGGACATTGCAGGGGGAGGGGAGGGGTGTGAGGACTGGGAGAGGCCTTTACCTTTTTCCACCCCTAAACCATATTCCAGTTGCTGGCAATCTGTGTTGGTCTGACTCTCAGGTATGAGCTTTGCCAATAATAACATTATTCCCAGTGGCACCTTCACAAGTTATTCGGTATTTTATGAGAACATAGATAAACATGAATGACTTCACACAATCCTTAAAGTCATTTGAGTTTTTCTGTGACACTTGCAACAAAATGACCTCTGGCTCAAAGATTTTCCTGTATTCATCATGTTTATAGGGGTTCTCTCCAGTCTGAATGAACTGATGCCCAATAAAATGACTTGCAAACGAACATTTCCCACATTTACAATACATTTAGAGGTTTTTCTTCAATACAGGGTCGTGTGAATAAATGCTTTCACAAATTCATTACACACACAGGACTTCTCTTCAGCATGAGTTTTCTTATGATTATCAGTGATTGAGCTCTGGCTGAAAACTTTTCTACCATCATTACATTTGCAGAGTTACTTTTCCAGAAAGAATTCTATAATGTTAAATAAGGCCTGAGCAGTAACTAAAGACTTTTTTCCATATTCATTACTTTTATAAGTCTTCCCCCTTATCTTTCCCTAATATCTAATGTCTGAATTCTATTTGAAGTTTTTTTTTCTGTGTATAAGACATTTATTGTAGTCTCTTTTCTAAAAGAAATTTCTTTTGCAGAATAAGAATAGGATTCAAACTATTTTTTTTTTGCTCCCAAAATGACTTCACTGGTGATGTCTTTCTTTAGTGAGAATATTCTTGGGATGATTATTGCTTGTGTCTTGTGTCTTTTCTGATTTCCTTGTTCCATTAATCAAGCTGCTCTAAACTTTTGGAGTACCAGTGAATACCCTATTTAAATCTGTCCATTACCACAATCTGAGATGATTTCTTGGTTTCAGAAATAGCACTTTAAATGTGATTGGAAAGAATTTTTAAAAATACACATACTATATCTTCTCTATGCAACGAAAACTGAGAAATTGTATTAAAAAGGTAATAAAAGTGAAGAGAAAAATTACAGGGAACATATGAATTTGCTACCTTTCTTTTTTTTATTAAAGCTTTTTATTTGCAAAACATATGTATGGGTAATTCTTCAACATTGACCCTTGCAAAGCTTTCCATTACAAATTTTCCCCCCCTACTCCTCACCCCTCCCCTAGATGGCAGGAAATCCATTACATGTTAATTATGTTAAAATACTTGACAAGTTGAATATATTTCCACCTTTATCATTGCTGTGCAAGAAAAATCGTATCTACAAAAAAAAATCTGAGAAAGGAAACACAATGCAAGCAAATATCAATAGAGAGCATAAAAATATTATGTTGTGGTCCACATTTCACATCCCACTCTCTGGGTGTATATGGCTTTCTTCACTGAACAATTGGAACTGGTTTGAAACATTTCATTGTTGAAGAGAGCTTTCACAAATTCATTACACACCCAGGACTTCTCTTCAGCATGAGTTCTCTTATGATTATCAGTGAATGAGCTGATCATTCACTGTCCATCAGAATTGATCATCATATAGTCTTGTTGTTGCCATGTATAATGATCTCCTGGTTCTGCTCATTTCACTCAGCATCAGTCCATGCAAATCTCTCCAGGCCTCTCTGAAATCATCCTGCTTGTCATTTCTTAGAATTTGCTACCTTTCAAACATGAAGGATGGCAGTATAAGAGGAAAAGTGGGGGAAAAAAGCAAAGTAGTTTTTCTATGTAAGTTAAGATGACCAAAAAGAATGAAGAGGTTAATGGTAAGAAGTGTAACCAAGAAAAGGGGTTAAGTAGAGTAAGAGGAAAATGATAGTAGGGCCAGTAGATAACATTTATATAGTAGCTTAAGGTTTGTATCGTGCTTTATATATATTACCTCACTGGACCCTCATGACATGAAGTGCTGTTTTATGTATATATGCACGAGTGTGAATTATATAAGTATGTATGCATGTATGTATATATACACATATAAATAAACTTAAGTTTAGATAAGTCAAATTAATTCTTTGGCTTCACAAAGATAGTAATTATCTAAAGCAGGATTTAAATTCTTATCTTTATGACTCCATGTTCTGTACTCTATTCGCTGTCCTATGTAGTTATGCCAGGGAAGGATATCTGGGATAATCAGAGAATAAGATTTTAGGAAGTGCTCTCTGCTACTACCCTAATTAAGGCTCATTACTTCATTCTTGAATTATTGCAATAACAACCTAACTTACCACAAGTTCCAGTTTCTTTCTTCTCCATCTATCATAATATGTCACCAATAGCTAAATCTGTAATTTAACACCATTCAATTTTACTAAACCCAGTAATTTCTTCCTATAACACAATGCTTTTTTTTTTTTACATTTCCTTAATGTTTACATAATGAAATCATTTAAAACATGCTAGTCTAGTAACCTTATCTTCATCATTCTCCTTCATTTAGGTCTACTGAATGATGAAGCAAAATGCTTTTTATTTATTTATAGAAAAACGTTAGCATTCCCCATGAAAGTGATGCTATTTCATTCCTTCCACTGATTACATATCTAACCTTAATCAATAAGGTGTTGTCTCAAACAGATCTGAGAGAGACATTAGCTTAAAAAAAACCAAGGTCTCCTACTACATGGGGGCCATCTCTGGTCATCCTGATTTATATTTTTCCACTGGATCCAAATGGCTCTGGAGGAGAGATTGAGGCTGGTAGCTTTGGACAGCCTTTCCTCACTTACATACAATTCATTTGCAAGTCAACACATCACCTTCCAGATGTCACTGGTCCTCTTCCAGAATGAAGGATAAACAATAACAAATCCCCAGCCTTTAAAACAGTGCTTGCTTGACACATAATAAATACTTAATCAAGTGTCTGCTTAATGACTGGAATCATTCTCCTACTACAACCAACTTCCTCATTTGTTGCCCAGTGGAATTTGAGAAATTTCTATAGTCAAACTATTTATATGTATTTGTATTTTCAGACTTCCCTTATCTATTTCAGATAGGAGTGAAGTTCTTCTGATATTCACATCCCCCACACTTTCCTCTACATCTGCATCCTTTTCTTCTCATGGATGACAATTAGAAATACATCAGTATATTTCCTTTCTCTTTCTTTTCTTCAAATACCAATTCACCTTGAGAAACTTTTTTAAAATTCTATTTTCTCAATATACTTTGAAAATATTAAAATTCAAAAGTATACTTGTTTCTTCTCTTCCTAATCAAATGTCAGCACTATATCATCCAGTTGTTCAAATAATCTCACATTTTTAGATTTCTCTGACCTTCTGTATTTGCATTTCAAAGTTCTTAGTTAGCTGAATGATTTTCATTGGAAATGTTGAAAATTCTCTATTGCACTAAGATCCATTTTTGTTCCTATAAAATTTTACTTGGCTTTTTAGGTGTTCTTGGTTGAAATCCCTGTTTTCCCTATATTCCTGTTAAGTTTTTCATACTTAAATGTTTTTTCATAGTTTTGTTTTTCTTTTGTTCTCCCATATTGTATTCTAAAGTCTCCTCTCATTAAGGTAGAAATTTCCAGGTTCTATGTAATCCTAATTGTAATTCTCTGGTACTTGCACTTCTTCATTCTGGATAGTTGCGATTTTTTTTCTTTCACATGGGAGTTCTGGATTTTGGTTCCGGCATTCCTGAGACTTTTTCTTCTAGAGTTCCTTTTTGTAGGTGATTGGTAGATTCTTTCTAATTGTTTGTTGCCCTTTGGATCTAAGAAGTCTCTACATTATTATTTCTAGATATAATGTCTTAAGCTTTTTTTTAGATTATGGCTTTTAGGGAATTCAGTGACTATTAAATGTCTTCTTGAGCAAGTCAGTTTTTTTTTTATATCAGATAGCTTTAATTTTCATCTAATTATTTGATTCCCCTCCCCCAAATATTTCTTGGTATCTACTAAAAATCACTAACTTGTGTTTGGTTTATTAAAAAGGAGTCCATTTCTTGTGTAATCATTCAATTCATAAACATTTGTTAAGTGCCTATTATGTGTCAGGCATTGTGCTAAGTGCTAGAAATACAGAAAAAAAGGCAAAAGACAGTCCCTCTCGCGATAAAGATTCCGCATAAGAAAAAATATATACAAAGTAAGCTTTGTATAAATATTTGGATAAATAGGAAATAATCAATAGAGGGAAAGCATTGGAATTAAGAGAGGTGGGGGAAGACTTTCTGTAGAAGATTTGATTTTAGCTGGAACTCACAGAAAGTCAGGGAGGTCACTAGTCAGAGTGCAGGAGGCGAAGAATTTTAAACACTGACAACCAGAGAGAATGCTCAGAGCTGAGAGATTATGTGTCTTGTGAAATAACCAAGAGGCCAGTGTTATTCAATCAAAATATAAATGTCAGAGAGAAAGATATAAAGACTGGAAAAGTAGGAAGTTACAAAGGGCTTTTAATGCCAGACAGAGCATTTTTATATTTGATCCTGGAGGCAACAAGGAACCACTGGAGTTTACTGAATCAGGGGGAAGGGATTGACATGATCATATGTGGGATTTAGGAAAATCATTTTGATGTCTAAATGGAGGATGGGCTAGAATTGGGAAAGGCTTTAAGAATATAGACACCCCCTCTCCCCCAATAGCTATTGCAGTAGTTCAGGACTGAGACAGTGGGGACCTACACCAGTGGGGAGACAGTGTCAAAGGAGTGAAGGGAACATATGAGAGATGCTGTAGAAGTGAAATGTAGGAGAGATGGTGCAGAGGTGAAATCTAGGAGGATGGTGCAGAAGTGAAATCTAGGAGAGATGCTGCAGAAGTGAAATCTGGGAGAGATACTGCAGAGATAAAGTCTACAAGAGATACTACAAAGGTGAAATCTAGAAGAGATGCTGCAGAGGTGAAATCTAAGAGAGATGCTGTAGAAGTGAAATTTATGAAAAATGTTGAAGTGAAATATAGGAGAGATGCTGCAGAGGTGAAATCCGGGAAAGAGGCTGAGGTGAAATTTAGGAGAGTTGATGCAGAAGTGAAATCCACAAGAGAAACTACGAAGGTGAAATCTAGGAGAGATGCTGCAGAGGTGAAATCTAGGAGAGATGCTGCAGAGGTGAAATCTAGGAGAGATGCAGAAGTAAAATTCAAAGTCCTTTGCAACAGCTTGCATATAAGGGGTGAGAGAGAGTGAGGAGTCCAATATGAATATCAGCCTAAGGGAATAAATGATGTCTAAGCTACTCATTCCTCTTCCAATCCTTTCCTCCACAATTTTTCATTTCTTCTAGATATTCATATGGTTCTTGGGGAAAATTATTTTTCCTTTGAGTCTGCTTGCAGTTCTTTTGGAACTTGCAGTAATTTTTGATCCTGCTCAGTATTTTTCCTGACTGATCTCTTCAGTTTTGGTTCCTAATTAGAGCTTTGTGACAGGGCCAAACTTTACCCTATGCAGCACTTTTGGTGGTACAGAATCACACTGGCCAGCCCAAAGGAAGTGAAAGATATTCAAGAATGAAATTCGGAAAACACAAAAGTAGACAACTTCAATGAGGATGAAAAATGGGATTTTTTTTTAAAGAAAGCAATATGGAGTGATGGGAAACTCCTCAACCAAATTAAATTTTGAAAAGAAATGGACAAGTCAAAGTCAAATGAAGAATTATTTATTAAGCACTTATTTTGTAGCAGGCACTGTGTTCAGCACCGAGTATACAAAGACAGACAGAAATATAATTCCTGCCTTCAAACAGTTTATATATCAGGGAGATAAATATAAAAAAACTAGACAGACACACTATACACACAATGTAGATGGAAGACACTGAGGGGATTTTTTTTTCTTATAGATCCAATTTTTCTTGTACAGCAAGATAACTGTATAAATATGTATACACATATTCGATTTGCCAAGTATTTTAACATAATTAACATGTATCAGACTTCCTGCCATCTAGGGGAGAGGGGGTGGGGGAAAGAGGGAAAAATTTGCAACAAAGCTTTGCAAAGGTCAATGATGAAAAATTACCCGTGCATGTTTTGCAAATAAAAAGCTTTAATAAAAATAAATAAAGAAGAAGACACTGAGGGGAAAGGCCTCCAGAAGTAGGTGAGATCTAAACTGTGTTTTGAGTGAAGACTGGGAAGCTAAGAGCAGAAGAGAAACAGTTGAGCACACTAGCCATAAAGATGTTGAGATGGGAAAGAGCATCTAATAAAGTATAAGAAAAGCAGTGTTCCTCTGTATAGGAAAGTAAAATGTTAGAAGACTGGAAAGGCAGAAAAGAACCAAAGTATGAAGAACTTTAATATCAAAAAAAGGAGTTTATATTTAATCCTGAAGGTAAGAGTAAGCTCATTAAGCAGAGGGGTTACATGGTCAGATCTAAGTTTTAAGAGTAACCGTTTGGCAACTGGATGGAGGATGAATTATGAGTAAAAGGACTAGAGAAAGAAAACTCAACTACAGGAGTTCACTGAGGTAACATGAGCCCAGACTAGGATGGTGGCTGCATTGAGTGGAAGTTAAAGGATGTATATGAGATGTTATGAAGGTAGAAATAACAATGTTTGACAAGAGATTGGCTCTGAGGGATAAATGAGAGTGAGGAATCTGGGATGACACCGTGAGGATGGTGTCCTCAACAATAATAGGAAAACTAGGAAGTGATTAAACTGGGATTTGATTAGAGTTTAAGGACATTTAAGGGAAGTTAGTTGAGACTGAAGCTCCGGGCAAAAACAAGGGTTAGATATTCAGGGAATACTCAATAATCAATGATAAATATGAGTGTGGGATAATGCTGTAGGAATGGTGTAAAGAATGATGTAACTCACAATGAGCTAAGGATGGTTTGTGAGTATTTATTAAGTACCTGCAATATGCCAAGCACTGGGGATACCCCCCCAAAGGCAAAAGATAGTCTGCTCTCAAAGATTTCTGAGTCTGATGAAAGAGACAAGATGTATACACCAATGTAAAAAAGAAAGAAAGAAAGGAAAGAAAGGAAAGAAAGGAAAGAAAGGAAAGAAAGAAAGAAAGAAAGAAAGAAAGAAAGAAAGAAAGAAAGAA
>JAJPUD010005364.1:78909-90360 GCA_023553655.1 Myrmecobius fasciatus
AGAAAGAAAGAAAGAAAGAAAGAAAGAAAGAAAGAAAGAAAGAAAGAGAAAGAGAAAGAGAAAGAGAAAGAGAAAGAAAGAGAAAGAGAAAGAGAGAAAGAGAAAGAAAGAGAAAGAAAGAAAGAAAGAAAGAAACAAAGAAAGAAAGAAAGAAAGAAAGAGAAAGAAACGGGATAAAGTGGAGATAATCAACAGAGGGAATGCACTAGTCTCGGGGGGAACGGTGTTGAGGACGACAAAAAGTGTTTTTTAAAAGCTATATTGGCAAAAGGAGACAGACACCTATGGAGAGAGAAAGACACCTAGGAGAAATCACAATAGTGTTTAAAAAAAAATCCATAAAAGTATCTGTTAGATAAAACAACTTACCCACTCAAAAAAAAAAAAAAAAAAGCTATATTGGAAGGAAAAAAAACAAACCAACCAGGATCAAAAAAGGGCTAGGACCCCTGCCTGCAGTGGAAAGGGCAATAATAAGTGAAGAAGGCAGGGATTTATCCGTTTTTTTTTACAAATTAAAATGACCTTTTACATTGGAAAAACAGAATAAAAAATGACTACTGGAGTTGATAGCCAAGACAAGAGCTCTTACTTCCCTCTCAAAACAGCCAATTCAGGGACTGCATTCTGCCCTGAGGTGCCGAAAGACCCGGGAGCCGGGCCCTCTGAGTCACCCTCAGCGTCCAAAAGATGGTGGAAAATGGGGCAAGTGCGGTGAGACTGAAGCCAGACCTTTGCTGTCCCACATTTTTAAAAGGGGAAGAGAACAAGCTCTACAAACTACAAGCCGGCGAGCTTGAGTGAAAATGAAAAGCTAAAGGAAGTTCCGAATGGGGGCACAACGACGTTTCTATTCAAAATAGACACAAGAAAGCGGAACTGCTCCACAAGTACAGAGAGAATCTGTCACCGGGTTAATTAGCTTGGCGAGCACCCCCAGCGGTGGAGTTACGGAAATTTCACTGAAAAGGGAGGAAACGTGAAATAAATAGGAGCATTCTGCACGTGTAAGTATTAAACGTATTCCGCAGGCACCCGCCACGCTCTGGCCGCCGGATCACGTGGGCAGCTCCACGCGCTCAGTCCTAGGAACCACAGACTGAGGGACGCAAACGGTCCACAACCGGGGACGAGATTATAGCGGCGCACGCCGGCCTCTGTTGCGCATGCGCCACCTCTGTTATAGGCACCGCCTTCCCGCGCTCGCCCTCGCTTAAACACCAACACGTGCGCGCGCACAGTCCAGCACGCCCACACAAGCAGCACTCACACTTAAAAACACACTTAGCTTGCACACACAAAGCACACTCACGAACACGCCTCCACCAATAAGCACAACTCCCACGAAACCGGACTCACCTTCTGAGCGAGCGGAGCAGGCTTCGAGCCAACAAAGGCTCCCGACGCTCCATCTCACTGAGAAAGTACGCCTGCGCAGACGGGTCCGTGAACTACGATGCCCAGAATCCTCCGCACCTCACCCCTCCATTTCCCAGAGTCCTCCGCGGCGCAGTTTCACCCGCTTGACCAGGGTTGCGGGCTCCTGCTCAGGGGCTTCCAACACTTCATTGCGTGAGGTCATCTAGACGGTCCCCTTCTTCTTGCAAAAAAGGAAACTGAGGCTCAGAAAGGGGAAGCATCTCCCACAAGCTTGCACAGAGAGTTAGTGCCAGAGTCAGAATTAGAACTCGGATCTTCTGACTCCAAATGTAACCAACATGCTTTCCAACGGCCCCAAGCTTAGCTCGGGACTACCTTGTCGGTCGGGGTCGCAGAGCCCAACGGGGTGGCCGTTGTGAATGCAGAAAGACCTAGGAGAGTGGGAGAATACCCCACTTAGATCAAGCTTAATTATGAAGGTCTTAATTGTCAAAAATAAAGGTCTGTCTCATTCGAGAAAAAAAATTGTAAATATGCACGTGCACACAGAGCTATGTGAAATGAAATCTATAAATTTATTTTGTGTATTTGTAATGAAATACACGTTCATTTCAAATTGGCAATTCATTCCCTTTCAATATGTTGTAATACAGAGGTAGAGTCACAGGGAAGCAAAGGGGAAATTGAGTGAAAGATTTTTCTCCAGCATCCAAGTTTGGGGATTAATTTAAAAATCTGGCTCTGATTCATGTAAATATCAAATTATTTTCTCAATGAATTCTATTTTCTTCTATTTCCTTTCTTTTCAATTCTTCCAGTATTTTTTTTTGGGGGGGTCTATTTAACTAGGAAAGCCATATCTGAAGAAAATGAAGTTTTAAGAAAAATTTGTTCTTTATCAAGAAAATTAGTAAAATCGGGTTCTTAAGTGCTTTTATCCTATTGTAATCCTTGTAAATTCCATCAGGAAAGAAGCTATCCAACAGTTATACACAGCTTCAGTGCTGCCTCAGTATTTGTGGAATATTTAGAAACCTAGATGTTCTCTAGCGTGAGAGTAGATCCTCTGAAGGATGTTGATGAATAAGAATCAGCCAATGAGGAAGACTCTTGCATGGGTTGGGATCTGTAACTGTTGGGAGGGGTAGAAATCTTGATGAGATCACAGGTCCACAAAGGCATAGGCATCGCAACTGTATATGAGGTGACACCTTATCCAAGGGAATCCTATTTCTATCAAAATCATGACTCTTTAATGTACCTTGAAGTACAAACAGTAACTACATCTGAGTCGGAAACCAGTGATTCACCTTTCCCCTACCCCAACAGGCTGGCTAATATGTGGGTAGACAATGTTAGAATTAGAAGTAGATGTTTTAATATGGACTTTGTGAATTTACAACTTACTAAAAATCATCTGCCAAATGTATGCACTGTATAAAAATTGCATTTCCCCATGCTAAAAACAGATAACTCCCCACAGGTTGATTGGCTCTGATTCCATGGAAAGATCTCATGGAAAATTGAGAAATCAGAAAGGAGTAACAAAATCTGTCAGATATTAAACCAAAGCCGTGTGTAAGTTAGTTTGTATGACAAGTTGCCTGCTGTATACATTCAGAGACAGCTAGGTGGTTTCAGTGGATAAAGCTAGAATTAGAAAGACTTGAGTTTGAATCCAGTCCTAGACATTACTAGCTATATGATTCTGATTAAGTCAATCAATAAACATTTATTAAGTGTCTACTACATACCAGATACTGTGCTAAGTTTTGGGAGACAAAAAGAAGTAAAAGCTTACAGTCTAATGGAGAAGACAACATTTAAATAACATATAGGGAAGCAAGCTAGATATAGGAGAAATAGTAAATAATTAGCAGAGGGAAGGAACTCAAATTTAGAGGGATTGAAGAAGTCACTTAACCTTCATCAGCCTCAGTTTCCTCATCTGTAAAATGGGAGTAAAAATTGTACCTACCTTGTAGAGTTGTCATAAGGACTAAATGATATAATATTTGTAAAAAGTACATAGCGTAGTGCCTAGTACATAGTAAGTGCTTAATAAATGCTTATTTCCTACTCTTCTACCTCTTTGACTTTTTCCCTTCTTTTCACCTTGGAGAAATTGGCACTATGCTAATTCTTTTTTTTTAAGTAAAACTTTTTATTTTTAAAACATTTACATAGATAATTTTCAACATTTACATTTGCAAAACTGCGTTTCAAATTTATTTTCCTTACCTTCTCCACACCCCCTGCCCCAGATGGCAAGTAATCCAATATGTTAAACATGTGCAATTCTTCTACACATATTTTGATTTATTATACTGCACAAGAAAAATCTGACAAAAAGAAAAAAAATGAGAAAGAAAACAAAATGCAAGAAAACAAACAATAAAAAGGTGAAAATACTATGTTGTGATCCACACTCAGTCTCCATAGTCCTCTCTGGGTGCAGATGGCTCTCTCTGTCACAAATCCATTGGAACTGGCCTGAATCACCTTATTGTTGAAAAGAGCCACATCCATCAGAACTGATCATCATATCAATCTTGCTGGTGCCATGTACAATATTCCCCTGATTCTATTCACTTCACTTATATGCTAATTCTTGTACAATCATACTGGCCAGCTCAGGGCCTTAGCACCAGGCCACTTTTATTCATTACTGAATTTTACTTTTTTTTTTTAATGTCTTTGAGTCACCTCTTTCCCTCAAGGTTATTTAAAATATTTTAAAGAAAAATTAATGCTTCGTTTTTTTAATAGAAAGAGTTGGATTTAATTGCAGTGAAGGGCAGAGTGGGAGAAAGGTTGGGGCAGAAGGAAATGTGGGGAAAGAGAATTCGATAGACTTTACATGTTGCTGAACACATGTCTACACTAGAGGGAGAGAGTGCCCCAGATGCTGAGGAACCAAGAGAAAGACTAAGAAACTCAGTAATGACTAAAAATGACCTGGCGCCGAGGCCAAATTGGTTGAGCTGGCCAGTATGATGACATGGCAGCCTCCAGGAGGTCTATAAGAAAGCAAGGAACTGAATTCTACAACCAGGGGAGGAATTGTCTCTCCAAGGATCCAGAATGTAGGAACCCAAAGGTCATCTTGGAAGGTCGTCTCAAGTATTCAGTGAAACATCCAACACCGTGAGAAAAACAGCAGGTGTTCTGAGACTAGCCAGGAAATTTCAACCCTGTAAAGAGATATTTGCAGTGAAGTACTTCCCCATTTGGGAATGTTTTTGTTCCCTCCATTCTGTCTCATTAAACAGAAAGCAAAGTTTTCTATTTGATCATTAAAGATAGCTGTGATTGGAATTTGGCGAAGGTTGATACTGGTGAGCATTAAAAAAATTAGGGAATCAATCACAAAAAGCATTTCAAAAAGTCGGAAATCAGCAAAAAGAAAAAAAAAAGAATAACAAACTCTTCCTAAAAGAAGCTGGAACCTAGTTTTACCAAAGTCATTTTGGAACTCAATACTTTAAGTGAAGAATCGAGAATCTACCAGCAACAACATACAAATAATTCAGTTACTGAGAGAAAATCCTAAGTTGTGGATATTGGAAATCCAAGAAGAAGAAATTGAAGTAGAGAAAGGAAGGGAGAAATAACCAACCTAACTTCTGTTGCCTCATTATAAAATAATAATAAGAACACTGCCTATCATTTACAGTGTTGTTTTTTGTTTTGTTTTGTTTTGTTTTGTGGTTGTTGCTTTTTGCTGAGGCAATTGGGGTTAAGTGACTTGCCCAGGGTCACACAGCTAGGGAATGTTAAGTGTCTGAGACCACATTTGAACTCAGGTCCTCCTGAATTAAGGGCTGGTGCTCTATCCACTGCGCCACCTAGCTGCCCCCATTTACAATGTTTTAAGATTTGCAAAACACAGTTTTATCTTGCTCATTTCTCATAGACAACCTAGAAGATGGGTGCGATTATTATCCCCAAGTTACAGATGGAGATGCTGAAGCAACACAGTTAAGTGATTTATTTGCCCAGGGGTCAAAGGACTGGGCTAAGTGCTTTACAAATATTATTTTGCAGGGCAGGATTCTTAAGCTGGAAGCTTCTTTAGAGAACTGAGGAAAATTGTTTTGGGAGCAAATGAGAAAAAAATTTAACTGATTTCTTGCAAACCTGAACATGTTTACATTGATATGCATAAAGGGCAAAAAATGTTTCTTTTACTGGCAAATCACACAGCCAAAATTTGGATTTTTTTTTCAAAATCAAAGGATCCTTCCTTTGAAAACTTTAATTTGAGAGACTGATCAAAATTATCTTAAGATTTGAAAGTTCCTTTTTTTAGTAGTTTTGTTTAAATTGCTGACCTTTCTTGAGCAGAGCTATTTGTGTCCTCAGAGCATTTGGTTCCCTCCCTAGAAGTTTTCCCAATTTTTTCCATTAGATAGTTCATTCTGACTTTAACCCATCAATGGGAAATCTGTCATTAAAGTTAAGCAGCCCACAGGAATTGCATTTGACCTTTACCTAATGGGGAATCTGGCCTTAGATCTTATTGACCAAAGATATATCTTCTTCGTCTTCTCTTTTCTTCTCCTCTTCCTCCTCCTCCTTCTTCTTTTTCTTCCTCCTCCTCCTTTTCTTCCTATTCTTCTTCCTCCTCCTTCTCCTCTTCCTTTTCCTCTTCCTCCTCCTCCTTCTTTTTCTTCTCTCTTCTTCATCTTGGTGGATGAAGGAAGCACCTTTTCTAGATTCAGAGAACCTGGGTCCAAAAAAAAAATCTTTTGAATACTATCAGTGTTCCTTTGACTAATCCTTCAATTTTTTCATCTTTAAAATAAAAGTGTAGGATATGATGATCTCTGAGGTCCCTGTCCCTTCTAGTTTTAGATCTTTCATTCTCTGATTCTATAATTCTGTGATCTCCCATTGTAGGAGTAGGGGCATGGCACTTCACAATTAGCTTTTTGGTGCTGTTTGGTCTTCACATTTGAGGCTATCAGGTATCATGCTATTTCATCAAGTTAGATCTGCTAAGCAGTTGGGGGGGGGGAGCCAGACCTTCAGAAAGAGTGAGAGGTGAAAATTTGGATTTCTCAATTAGCAAGCTATGGGTACACCTAAAGGTATACCGTGTCCTTTTGGCAAGACATGGAGTGTTTGAGTTATAGAAGGAACCTTTCATAAGAGAGAGGGACTAAGAAAACAAGAGGATTAGCAGCAAACCCCTGGAGGCTAAAAACACAGGAGCTAAAAGGAAAGAGAGGAAGAGGGAGAGAGACAGAGACAGAGAAACAGAAACAAAGAGAGAGACTGAGAAACAGACAGACAGAAAGACAGAAACAGAGACAGAGACTGGGAAAAACAGACAAAGACAGAAAGACAGAGAGAGACAGAGACAGAGATAGAGACTGAGAAAGATAGAGACTGAGAAAGACAGAGACAGAGAAAGACAGAAAGACACACAGAGACAGAGACACAGAGAGAAAGAGACAGAGAGATAGAGAAACTCTAGAAACCCCCTAACCCAGAACTAGAACACAGCTTCTCTGCTCCACTAACCTCAGGTTAATTGAGCCTCTGGATTGGGAAGGAAGGCATATCATTCCCATCCTGTGGGAATCTAAGGAGACTCCTGGGCTCTTTTAGCTTTTTCTTCTTCTGCTCCCATTTACTTTAATTAAGTCATTTCCTCTAGAACAGCAGAAGGCTGGTCAAGGAGTGGGAAAGACCTGGGTTCAAATTTTTTCTTTGCCACAAACTCTTTGACTCTGGAAAAGTCAATTGACTCCTCTGAGCCTCAGTTTCCCCATCTATGAAGTGAATAAATTGGAACAGATAGTCTTTAAAAATATTTTCAGCTTCATTTTCCTATTCTATAAAAGTGAGGTACTGGGCAAAAGTCTTTTAGGTATCTATGAGCACTAAAGCTAATTCCTTGATGTAACTTCTCTCCTTCAGTCTCCAGGTAGGTTCCTAGTAAAGATCAATACACCCCTTCTTTGCCCAGTAGAAATTATACTATTAGTAGGAGAACCCCAAATTTGCTGTTAGTCTTCCTTCCGCTTTGAACTCCTGAACACAACTGATCCACCATATTCATTCCCTAGGAGCAGAGAAATCCAGATAATCCCTATTGATTATGACTAGAAATGTACAGTCTTGAGGGAAGAGCCAAGTCTCCAACAGCTGGTAGACATAGAGATTCTAATCATCCCTAAATATGAAGAATTTTGTTTTGAGAGAGTAATTGTAACTCTATCATTTACTTCTTTCTCCTCTCTGTCTCTGTCTCTGTTAGCTTTTTCATTCACTCACTTCTTAAATACAAAATTATGCAAAGTCAAAAAACAAAGGATGTTTGGCAAGGCTTATTCTATTACTATGCCTAGTACTAATAAGGGACCTTTCCCAATGGAAGCAATTAAAAAAAATAATTGAAATTAAGCAAAAAAAAATAGCCAAAAAGAAAAAAGGAAAAAATGTTGAAAAGAGAAAGGGAAAGATCTGATCTTCTACTTTCAGAGCAATTGCTAGTTTTAGATACTTAATTTTTTAAGAACTTACTGAGTGCTCCCAGTAGGGAATTTGGAAATTGGCATATACTGGAAATTGCCCCCTGTATGGGATGGGGTCCTAGACTTCCCCTTACCCAAATTGACTACTCAGAGGCATCTCCAAACTAATTCAGTTCTTGCAAGAAAATGATCAATATACTATCTTGGTGGTCCAGAATAAAGTAGCACACGGTAAAGACAGGAAATTAATTCACTTCCTTTTCTGTTGATTTTTAAGTTCACTGGATGAACTGAAAAGGAGGTAACATTGCCTAATGGCCAGCAATGCTGGGCCATGTAACTTCCTGAAGCTTAGGCTGAGGGTCTCATAGCCTCTGAGGAATCTTCAGCTGCTCCCAGTCATTTACTTCACACCTTTGTAGACTTCCCACACCAATCCTGATGCACTTCTTCCACTAGGACATTCTCGTTATCCAGGCCTCCAGGCCTCTCTTCAGGACCAACTGTAACCCACCCAGGACCATTCAGAACCAACACCTGCACACCAGGACCCCGCTTCCACCAATCCCACCATTTGGCTTGGACCTGGCAGCCAGGTTATCCATAGCACTTGGAGGCCCAGGGGCCTCAGGGCCATTATCCCATCATTCCCACCTCCAGCAGTCCAGACCCAGATTCGTTTGGGACAAAGGGATGAAGATCTCATCTTCTGGAGTTGCTGCAGGCTGATAAGGGGCGTAGAGCTGTCCCTGCCCAGTGGGATCCAGACTGAGGAGGGGACAAGTGACTTGTAGGTGGCCAGCAGCATGGGGTGTGCTGAATGTCAGAATCAGGTATCTGGTGATTGCAGGTGGAATTTCATGGCTTGGAGTGTGGAAGAAACAACTCTCACAAATAGATTAAAAATGCAAGGAACAAATATGAGCAAAAAAAAGACTAAGCAAAGATGGAGTTAGTATGGGAGTTACTGGGGATCCTCGGGGACCTCATCTGGAGGAAGACTTGGGGGAGGAGATGAGGCAATCACGAATGTCTCTCATCCAGACAGCTTTTCCAGAATAAATCCTAAAGAGCAGAGAACATTCCCCCAAATCTTGCTTTTGTTTCCTCAAAGGAGTAGGGACAATGGGTGGAACAGGGTAGCCTTAAGTGAATATGATCTCCTTTAGCAAAAACTCTAGAGCCTTTTTAGTCTTTTAAGGGAAGGCTTTTGCCCAATTAGTAAAAGGTGCCAAAAACCAAAAGCAGCTTGAAGCTCCTGCCAGGAGGCATAGGTGCAAATCCATTGGCAGTCCTCCTCTGAGGATGTACCTCTCCTCCAGATTGGCTCTTTTGTTCCAGTCCTTTCAGCACTGGGCACAAACTGGCCGGATCTGACAGATCTCTTTAATTGTTTTTCCTAGCATGTGACCAAGGGAAAAAGTTTCACAAGGGATTAGAGAATATTTATTTTCCTAATGAGTAGTTTGATGCGAACCAAAAAGAAGTTTCCACCAGCTATCCTCTGGGATTAGAAGTTGGCTTAAACATGTTTGAAACCTCTCAGAAGGAAAAAGGGGCTACCCCCTTTCTTTCCATCTAGCCCCCATGGGCTTGCAAAACATGAAAGGCCCATCTGGAGTCAGAATACTCTCATTCCTTTCCCCAGGTCTGAAGCTCTGGTATGGGCAAAAAGGCTCCAAACAAGGTGGGGAGTTAGAATCTCCATGACTGGCTTAGAGGCTTCCTCAATTAGGAAGACCATAGCAGCCATGGCTCTAAGGCAGCAGTCGCCCCAAAGACACCACGTTTCTATGAGAAGTAAGCCAGGAGTCTGGGATTGGGTCCCAGGGGCTAAGTCAAGAGTCCTAGGACCTGCAGAGTAAAAGGCTCCAGGTAGGGCTAAGGGGAGGAAGAGGTAACTGTGGCTTTCTTAGAGAAAGGCTCAGGGAGGGATAAGATGGTCTGCTTGTCTCTGCAGTGAGCAGGAGGATGGGAGTAATTCCTGGCCCAAACACTTAGCAGACTTCCCCCCCAGGAGCTAGACAGTTTTTATGGCAGCAGTCAGGGAAGCCTGCAGGGCTGGGCTGCAGATCAAGCTATCACCTACATACTGGTGCTGTGCTCAGGCTTCTCCTGACCTCCGATTACAGAAATCTGCTGTCAGAGGGAAAAGCAGGGAAATGATTATGAAAGCGTTAAAACGGGTCCTTCAGAGAGCACATACATGGCAGAATAAAGCCTCCTTAGCTCTGTCTGACGAGCGGCCATCCTGAACAATTCCACTCATAGCCAGACTGGGAATAATTATGTGGGAAACCAAGAAACAGAACTGGGAAACCAAGTCAGAAGGATCCCCCCTAAGCAGAGGGCAAGCTTGCCCTCCCAACTCTTGCCCACCTGTAAGAGATCAGGAAAGCATCCCTCTGAGTAACTTAAGACATTTTCCTTACTGACTTAAAGATCCAAAGGCAATCATATCCAAATTCGAAACTCAAAACAATATTAGTTAGTTCCAAGAGATTTCATCTCAAAGGCAATTTCCACCAATCAGAGGCTTCAGATCTCTCTTTATATATAAACCATTGTGCATAACCTGTCACATGCACCTGCAAGATGCAATCAAAACAAGTGCAGGGATATCAGATTAAAATTCTGCTCTAGGAACTTCAAGAAAGATACAGATATTCATTAAAACAGTAGACCATTATGCATTTGAATAATATTAAATAATTTTGCTGAAGATTGATGGAGACCTTGATAGAAACTTGCAGTTCTAACAAACCTCTGAAAAGTAGTGGAATCTTTGATAAAGCATCAAAAATGACTGCCTTAAAGCAGCCATAAACCTGAAAAATAAAAAAAAATCTATTATTAACACTGTAAATGTAAACTACTCCTTTAAACAATAGAAGCAATTAATTAATGTGGGGGCCGAGAGTGGTGAGCTCCAGTGAATGGGTTCTAAGGAGCAACCACACCCAGTCAGGGAAAAGTGAATTGTGCTCACCTTCCCAAGCCTAAAGATCATGCAAATTACTAGTAGGCAGTTTTCAACCCTAAATTTTAGATTACTTACCCAAAATCCCAATCAAAAACCTCCAGAAACCTAAAGGTAAAGAGACTGAAACTATACCCAGAACCCAGCTTTTTCCAAACCTGGCAAGTTCACAAAGCAGGGGAAGGGACCCTAGAGCAGGGGCTGAAGTCTACTTTCCTTGTCTGTCCAACCCCACCTTAGAGTCCCCTAGGCAGGCTAGAAGGCCCAGATAAGAGATCAGTTCAGCTCCATCGTCCCACCCTTTGGGGAGGTGGTCCAAGTTATTTGCAACTTCTGAGACCCGCTCTCTGCAGAGGATCTGTCTCATCCTGCCCCACACAGAAATCCCAGTCATGTCCCTGGGGCCAAATTCTCCCCGCAAAAATCTGCTGACTCTTTTAGGGTGTTAAGTCTCTCTCAGGATTTAGCTTCTAGCTAAGAATATGCACTAACCTCATGGGGTGCTTCATTGTATAGTCTTGTTGCTGTGTATAATGTTCTCCTGGTTCTGCTGATTTCACTCAGCATCAGTTCATGCAAGTCCCTCCAGGCCTCTCTGAAATCCTC
>JAJPUD010005364.1:95360-161059 GCA_023553655.1 Myrmecobius fasciatus
TGCATTCTTTTTCCATTTTTTCTATTTTATTTTCCAGTGATCTCATTTCATTTCCCCATGTTTCTTCTAACTCTCTTTTACGATTTTTTATGCAATCTTCAAAGAAAGCCTTGTGACATGGAGAGCAGTTTATGTCTCTCTTTGGGGCTTTTTCTGGAGTTGCTTTACCTTTAGGGGCCTCAGGATTTGAGGTCTGTTCTTCCCTCTCTCCATAAAAGTTGTCTATGGTGAGAGCTCTTTTTGGTTTTTTAATTCATTTTTTTTTAAAGGTGTGAGGTCTGTTTAAGGCAAAGGTGGGACAGCTGCTTTAATTTGCCCTGGGGCAGTTCTGCTGATTGAGTTATTTCAGGAACTGGTCAGCTCCGCTGATTGAATTATTTCTGGTGCTGATCAGTCCTGCTGATTGATTGATTGATCGCCCTAGGGTGCTGTGTAATGGCAGCTAGGTCTGATGCTCATCAGGGGTTCAGTGGTTCACAATCTACCCCCCACAAAAGGCAGACCCTCCAAACCACCTGCCACAATCAGGACAGGTTGGCCCAAGAGGCCCCCAGAAGACTCCCAGGTGTGTGAAAAGCACAACGCTCCCACTCCTGTTCCGATTCCTGTTCCAGCTCCCAGCTTTAGCTCCCTGCCCTGGTCTCCCTGTGCTGCAGTCTGGGTTCAGCAAACCACCTCCCTGCCCAATTAAAACAGACCTGTTTTGAAGTTCTTCCAGAGTATCTTCTTCTAGAATCGTGTTGTTCTCCAGATATTGTGGATTTTTTTGCTTCAAAATCAGTCTAGAAGCTTCATATGTTGTTGGTTTGAGGGAAGGTTAGAGGAGGTTACAGAGATTCCTGTCTGATCTCCGCCACCATGGCTCCATCCCCGGAAGGAAACCTCCATCATTAATTTTTTTTGAGGTTTCTTATTTTTTTTTATTAAAGCTTTTTATTTGCAAAACATACTCATGGGTAATTTTTAAACACTGACCCTTGCAAAGCCTTCTGTTCCAAATTTTTCTCTCCTTCCCCCGCTCCCTCCCCTAGATAGCAGGAAGTCTAATATATGTGAATTATGTTAAAATATTTGGCAAATCAAATATGTGTGTACATATTTATACAGTGATCTCGCTATACAGGAAAAATTGGATCGAGAAGGAAGAAAAAACCTGAGAAGGAAAACAAAACACAAGCAAACATCAACAGAAAGCATGAAAACGTTATGTTGTGGTCCACACTTGAGAGGAGACTCTCAACTGAATTCCCCTGGGCAACTGAGTGCAGATGCAAAACAAGCTCTTGAGACAGTAGAAGCCAGACTTCCCCAAACTCTAATTAGAAGGGACCTAGAAAAGCATATAGAGATAGCAGGGACCACCACCAAAGGCCTTCCAGCTGCAGTTAGTCAGCAAGAACAAGGAGCTTTAGAATGGCCACACTCTCCAGCTCAGCCTGTCCATAGTTTAGCTAATTACCCTGTGTTGGTTGCAAATCAGAGCTCTGCAATTTTCAGGGACTATTCCTGAAATACACCCCATATACTCGAGCTCAAATTAATTCCTTTTTGCAAGGTTTCCTGGATGCTTGTGCCCCAAATTTCCATCATGGCTCACCTCTGTCTCTTACATCTTCCTCTGGTGGCCATGGACTTGAAACTAAGGCTTCTCAGGAGCCACTTTCAGGTCCCACCATATTCTCAGATGTCACCAAGAATAGCAAATGTTTTGTTTATGCTACAGGACTGGCAGTTATGAAAGTTTATGATACACCATTTACTTGTATCCAATAAAATGAACTATAGACCTTAATTCTTGCTCTGCAATTTTACTCGTATGATTGCAATCTAGTTCACTGACTCAGCTGATGCAGCCGGTGTCTTATCAATTATTCCTATAGCCCCAATAAAGTTTTCTAGCTCTAACATTTATCAGCTTTTTCCACAGCTTCAAAACTGGGTTTGATCAAGACCAGGTAAGTATCATATACCTTCACACACACAACTATCAGGTCCTGTGTTTCATGGTAACTCTGTGGCTGATTCTATCCTGACTGCTATCAGTTATACTCATCCTCCACTTCAAGCTGTTACACGGTCCCATCAGCTGTATTATCAATAAGCTCATGCTCTTAGAGTTCAGTTTTGTCTGAAAAAGAAGAGGCCCAGAAAGTAGTGAAGGCCTGTTGGGCTTGGGTCCCATTTCATCTGCCATCATTACCCCCAGGTTGTAATGAATTAAGCCAAGTGGATGTTACTCATTACTTCTCTTCCCCGGAAATAAAAATATATTCATGTGATTATTCACAGAAATTCAGATTTTACTATGGGCCTGGGAATATATGTAAGGGGTGTAGGATTTATCTGTTTGTTTTCAGATCTGGTAAAATAGAGCCACAAATGACAAACCATTCTGATCAAAATTTAAAGATTGATTGTATAAAGTACTATACTTAATTAGATCCTAGGTTATACGCCTATGGGCAAGGAAATAACAAAAGCAAACCCAGAAATCATCCTTCAGATTTTCGCCATTATTGCTGTTCCCTTACCTTAAAACTGATAATGGCCCAGCATATGCCTCCAAACATTTTCAAGACTTCTTTGCTCATTTTGGTATCAAACAAACTACAGGAATACCTTTCAATACTCAAGAACGAGCTATAGGTGAAAGGAGAAATGGAGATATCAAAACATTGCTTCAAAAATAAAAGAAAGGGGGAGCTACAGGTACCCCTAGGAACTTATTAAGTCAATTGGACTCTATATTGATTAGTATGGAAAGACAGACAGGCACAGATAGGACCTTTTCCATATACCTGTGTAGATGGAAACGTCTCTACCTTTTTAGCTCCAAACTTTACACACATTATGTGTAACTATTGTACAAAATCTGCTGTTATTTTGATAGAACTGGCAGATGTACCCAATAACTGCAGCTGCTGGTTTCCCAATCCCACTGTACCACATCCAGGGAAAGGGTGTAGAAGTTTCACAGAAGAATCCCCCACCCCACAACCTCCTTCTTGGCAAGCGTAGCATTCATTGAATAATACAGATTTATATCCTTTTGTGTTCCCTGGGTGTAGCACACCCTCTGAGTGGAGCAAAACCATTGTGACTCCGTGGAAAATTACTCTGTCAAACACTGTGTGTGCTCCATGAGGCAATTTCTTTGTTTGTGGTAGACCAACTGAGCCTATGGTTGTATATAAGGCATGGCTCCATCAGACATACACTGGGATATGATAACTACCTTTAATGCATTTCAGTGTCTTAATCCATATAAGAATTATGGTCAATGCATATTGGGTGTAGCCGATCCAGGTGTCAAGTGAATGATACATCAAGTACTCCAGAGCAAAACAGACACCGTGTGAAACCTACTGAGTTTATGGGATAATTTCTTATGGTGGGTCAGAAAAACTAGTGCCTTCCTTATATCTTGGATTGGGAATATTGATCAGGAGACTGAGCTGACCAATATCACTAAAACTGTAGCAATCATGGCTAATGAAGTCGTGGCAGTCCTTCAGAATTTCTGGGAATCATTGGATTTCTTGGCACATGAGGTTCTAGATAACACAAAAGCATCGGACTAAAATCTAGCTGTGTGGTTGTGAATTCACCAATTGTGGTGTAGATATCAACAAATCTCACCAGGTGACCCCAAATGTTCATCACCTCCATGATGCAGCACAACAGATGGAAAAGCCAAATTACAATTGTTTTCCT
Organism: Myrmecobius fasciatus; assembly: GCA_023553655.1. Taxonomy (NCBI): domain Eukaryota; kingdom Metazoa; phylum Chordata; class Mammalia; order Dasyuromorphia; family Myrmecobiidae; genus Myrmecobius; species Myrmecobius fasciatus. The sequence continues at coordinate 99,075 of JAJPUD010005364.1, forward strand.
CACCATCATTATGGCTTAGGAGGAAATCATTTATTGTTTCATGCTTACTTTTTGTGCTTGCCTGTATGATTCCTACATCTTAAAAGCCATCCTTTGTCACTTTCTGGACTTGGCACTGAAGGGCATTTACTCCAGTTACAACAAAAGAAGGGAGGAGATGTTGAGGACCTCGGGCAGTGGAGGGCAGTGGGCAAGGTATAAAACCCTTTTGCCCAGCTGGGAACTCTGCTAATGACATCTGGTCCCATCCCTGCTTCAGGCTGGCAGTTTCCTGAGGAGTTAGGGGACGTGCCAGCCTTTGCTATCTCCCAGATTTATAAGTGCAAAGTGCCTTGGAACAGTGAAAGGGCCTTTGAATAGTGCTAGAAAACCCCCATCTATTTCCAGAGGTCAGCATAAGCATATATAATGACAGGATATTCTCGAACGATGGCCCCCATTGTCTAAATTTATCTGCAGCAACAGGATGTCCTTGGAACCATAACTCAGACATCTGACATAAACCAGGGACTTTAGGTATAGATCACCATGGGGTGCATCTGTAGAACATAAAATCCCCCTGTTAACTGTGTATCTTGTTTGTGCAAACCTATGTTATATCCGTGCTTGGAGTTGAACAATAAAGCGGACTCCCTTTTTCACCTTCCTGCTGAGTCCCACCTTGTCAATCCTCACCTGTAGCAGGACAGCAGAGAACTGCTTCCTTTCTTTGTTCTCTTTTACCTCCCCCCAATCCAGAGCTGCAGACTCTCAGTTCTTTAGGCTTTAAAAGTGAAAACCTGATCCAGATCCAGCTCCAGATGCAAACTTTTAATTAAAACCCAAATCTCAGTCCTACAATTTTAGAAAGAAACCCTTACTTTTTTTTTAATCAATTTTGCCAATTAACACAAATCTTTTTCTCTTTCCCCTGTGAATCAGAAAAGGCAAGGTGCCTGATAGCCAATGGCTTTTTCTGTTTTTCCCTAAAGTTTCCAAAATCTTAAATTTTCTGTTAACCCAATCAGTGCAAAGAGATTACAACTTACATATCCTTTTAGTGGGCTTTGATTAGAGCTCCTTTAAAACTGCTTTTACTATCATATCTCAAATAACAAAGTGCATTGAACAGAGTGAATATATTTCCTTTCTCCCCCTTTCACTCTTTTGTCCATGTATCCCTGTTGCAGTTAGGGAATGGGGGAAGGGAGAAGAAAGAGAAAGAGACTCTTATGCATTATCCTCCTTGTCCTGGGGAAGCCTTAATTTAGTTGAATTTACTTCCAAATTACTTTACATACACACACACACACAAATCATTTATCTCAACATTGTTATTGTATGTTGGTCGCATCTAAAAACTCATATAAAGTTATCAAATATGAAGCAATGAAATCCAATAAACAAGTTAACACTCGTATAGCATTTGTTTTATGTTAGGCACTTTTGCAGTCTTGAAATGACCAATTGCCAAACTCCCCAATCATTGTTCTTAAAAATTAGCTAACTTTATTTCTGCAGCCCCCAGGTTGGCCAGAGCTGGGGTCCACAGGAAAAAAGTCAGGCTTTTTTTTCTTCTGAGGTGGAAGTCAAGGGTGTTCAGAAATCTTTCTCAGTATTCTACCTGCAGCATAGAAGCTTTTCTTCATGCTGGATGCATTTTAACCTTTCCAAAATCTAACTCACAGAACAGACATGATACAGACATTCTGCACAAAGACACAGACACAGATATAATTACATGGAAAAGGACCTTCCTTTCCCCACACAAAACAGCAACATCTCATCGAGTGCATTACCTGGTGGTATTGTAGCTTTTTCCTCTGAAGGTTTGGGTTTGGACAGCTCCTTTCTCTTTCCCTTCTAGGGAGAGCAGCCCCATTCTCACAGCTTGTGACCCTATAATGCGCAGAGCTGAGCTCTTAGCTCACATCCCCACACCTGGAGGGATCATCCAGCCATCATCCAGAGCATCCCTGCTCTGTGCTGTTTACCTGGACTTCTCTCTGGCTTCCTAGGCACCATCACCAAGATGATCCTGGGGTCCCTTTGAGCCTAAGGACAGTCCAAGGGCACAGGCAGGGCCTCTTACCTCTGGTTTATGCACACACAAGTTACCTGACTGTCATCCCACTCTCCCTCAAGCTAATTCTTTGGAGACTTCTGCTTTTTGCTTCTATCTTAGTGCCCTCTGCAGACCCATACTTCACAGGGAGGGAGGTTGAAAACCCAATCTCCAGGACAGTTGAACCCAGAAGAACCCTAGCCATCCCTCTAGGAAGTCACAGATCCTGGAGGAGCTGCCATAGACTGTACAGGTGAAAAATGGAAGAAAATGTCTCCAGGTATCCTGACAGGGCATTGGACAAAATGAGTGGAAGCCCAAATATACTTGGTAGAAGGACAAACAGGCTCAGCTCAAAAAGTTCAAATAGGAACCATCCTCAGTGGACCTTGAACACGTTTCCTTCCTATCTTCCCCTCAAGGAATTGAGCCTGGAGAGTTAATTGGAATCCACCCATTACACTAGGAAGACTGGCTGAGATTCTGAAGAAGTCTATTAATAGACGTGGAGGGATGGATCAGAGGGATCGGGCCCCAAACATGAGAGAAAAAGTGTTACAGAAACTAAAAAAAGCTAAGTAAGACAAAAATAAAGTATGGAATTGTAGGAAGAACCTTCAGAATCTGGAGCATCTCTGGAGGAGGGCCATTGGGGGTGGTTGAAGGAATTGTGGGTATTAAGTCTGGAAAATGGAAAATGGGGGGTTTGAAAATGATCTGCTAGTTATATTTAAAGGGTTAGGTTGGCCCCATGAAGGAGGGATTAGAATACCATTGTTTGACCCCAGAGAGCAGAAACAGGAACTGTGGGTGGCAATTACAAAGAACAATATGACCTCAGGAAAAATTTCCAACCCAATTAATTACTAAAAAATAATTTTACTGAATTAGAAAAATTAATAATAAATTTTATTTGGAAAAACAAAAAGTTAAGAATATAAACAGAAATAATGAAAACTATAAAGGAAGGAAGTTTAGCAATACTAAATCTTTTGTTATAAGGCAGTAATGATCAAAATTACCTGGGGCTAAGAAATAGAAAGGGGATCAATAGAATAAAGTAGACATACAATTTATAGCAGCAAATAAACATAATGACCTTGTATTTGACAATTGTAAAGACGGAATTTGGGGATAAGAATTGATCATTTGGTTAAAATTATTGGGAAAACTGGAGGGCAGTGTGACAGAAACTGGGCATAAACTAATATCTTACACTGTTTATCAACATAAGGTCAAAATGGACACATGATCTTGATATAAAGAGGGATTTTACAAGAAAATTAAATAGGTGAACAATCGATGAATAAATGAGAGCAAAATTGGGTGTAAAATGGATAACTTCAATACACTTAATTTAAAAGTTTTTGCATAACAACAGTATTACATGATGATCAATTCTGATGGACATGGTTCTCTGCAACAAAGAATTGTCTCAAACCAGTTCCAATTGTTCACTGAAGAAAACCATATACACCCAGAGAGAGGGAAATGAAATATGGACCACAACGTAACATTTTCATGATCTCTATTGACATTTGCTTGCATTGTGTTGCCTTTCTCTGATTCTTTTTTTTTCTTGTAGATAGGATTTTTCTTGCATAACTTCTCAAGCATTTCAACATTATTAACATGTAGTGGACTTCCTGCCATCTAGGGGAGGGAGGGGACTGGGGGTAAAATTTGTAATGGAAAACTTTGTAAAGATCAATGTTGGGGAACTACCCATACATATGTTATACAAATAAAAAGCTTTAATAAAAAAAGTTTTTGCATAAATAAAACAAATGTAACCAAGATCAGAAGGAAAGCAGAAAAATTTTATAGACTATAAAGACCTCGTATTTTAAATATATAAAGAACTTTGTCAGACCTATAAGAGTATGAATCATTCTCCAATTGATAAATGATCAAAGAATAAGAAGAGGTAGTTTTCTATGAAGAAATTGTGCTTGGAATATTGCAAGCTATGCACGGGCTAGGTGGGTGAGATTACATCCCCAAGCAGGTGTGATTACCTGGGAGGTCACAGAAATCAAAACAATGTATAGTCATATAAATTCCCTAAAATTTTTCTATATAATTATTGATTAGGGAACTACAAATTAAAATATTCTTGAGATACCATTTTACCCCTACCAGATTAGCTAAAATGATAGAAGGGGGTAGTTATAAATGTTGGAGGGGATGTGAAAAATTGGGACACTAATTCATTGTTGGTGGAATTGTGAAGTGATCCAACCATATTGTAGAGCAACCTGGGATTATGTCCAACAAGTTATAGACCTTTTGACTCAGAAACATCACCACTTTATCTATTTCTGAAGATAATTAGGGGAAAAGGAAAAGAATCTTATATGTTCTAAATTATTTATAGCAGCCCTCTTTGTTGTGGCAAAGAACTGAAAATTGAAGGGACGTCCATTAGTTGGGGAATGGCTGACCAAGTTATGGTCTATGTTTGTGATGGAATGCTACCATGGAAACCATGGAAAAACTTGCATGAAATGAGTGAAATGAGCAGAACCAAGAGACCATTGTATATAGTAACAACAATATTGTTTTAAGAACAACTTTGAATAAATAAATAAATAAAGTATTATAAATACCCAGATTAAGTATAAAGGATCTCTGAAGGAAGATACTACATCCAGAGAAAACACGGATAAAAGTATGTATAGAATAATTTGACATATGCATTCATACATATAGACATACACACACACACACATATATATACCTCCACATTCTTACCCACCTATTTGTGCCTAATGGTAGCCATCTGGTGGAGGGGGAAAGGGAAGAAAGAAAGAAAAGGGAAAAAATAAATTTATATAAAAAAAGAAATTTTTTCCTTGTATATTGGAAAGGAATTGTGAATTGTGCATAGTGAATTTACAGTTTTATGCACAATCATGATTTTTATTGTACTACATTATAAAAATGCTTGTTTTATTCCATAAATTAAAAATTTAAAAAAAAATTTAAAACTTCCTAAAAATTTCTTTCAGTTAAGGTCTTCAAGGAAGGGCTGGATGGAGGGGAGAGGGGAAGCCATTGTATACCTTGAGGATTCACTCCTTAAAAGAACCTTCTGACTCTTTTTTTAAAAAATATGCTTTGTGGGACAGCTAGGTGATACAGTGGATAGAGCACCAGCCCTGAAGTCAGGAGGACGTGAGTTCAAATTTGGCCTCGGACATCTAACACTTTCTAGTTGTGTGACCCTGGGCAAGTCACTTAGCCCCAATTGCAAAAAAATGCTTTATTTTTAATTTATTTAAAATTTTTTGATAATAGCCTTTTATTTTCAAAATACATGCAAAGATACTTTTCAGCATTCACCCTTGCAAAACTCTGCATTACAATTTTTTCTCCCTTCCTTCTTCCTATCCCCCTTTCCTAGATAGCAAGTAATCCAATATAGAATCTTCTGACCATTCATCTTGGAAATAGCCCAGTCACTGGACACTACTTAAAGGAGTTGTTTTTAATCTCCTTGATAAGTTTCTAGAGCTCACATCTGCCTCTATGAGAGGTTGCCTTCACACTAAGGTCTATACCATGTCCTCTCATCAAGTTAGTTGGAGACTCTGTCGAAATGGTCAAGAAATCCCCTGATTGATCCTCTATAAGTTTGTCAAGAGCCACATGGGGAAGAACTTGCTAACAACAAGAAGTGTCCCAAAGTCAGGTGAGTTATTTTGGGAGGGAATGGATGCTAATGTAATGCTCATCTCGTGGGGGCCTCCAAATGTAATGCTGCAAGAGGAACTGAGGCAGTGCTGCAGATTGGCGATTAAAGATTGTTTTATTGATGGTAATGGAGAGTTTAGAATCCATAGCTATGGATGGGACTGAGTGGGATTCTTGTCTCAAAGCACCCAGACCCAGAGTTAGGCTGGCAGCCATCTGGATTAGCCAGCCATCCGGATCTCAAAGTATCCAGCACTGGGGGACACTGCTGCAGAAAGGATCCGGATCAGAATATGCACTTAGTCAGACTGCCAAGGCAGGAAAACCATGAACTCAGAGGCCTGATAACCAGATTGTAACGTCCTTGGAGGATGCTGAAATACTGATTAAGGAACTGGGGTTACAGGACCAGGAAGTGGATCAGAGAGACTGCCAGCAATCAGAAAATGGTCCCAGAAACTGAGTCTGCCAGGGCAATCCCTACAGAATAAGGGGGTTCAAAGCTAAAGCAGAACCAGCAATCTCAGTCCAGTTGGGGTTTAAATAATGAGCCAAACAGGCAGAAAAAAACGAAAAATGGACTGCTGGAAGGGCTTCCGATTTAAATTGGTGGGGTGGGGTTGGGGCAGAAGTGCCTAAGACGAAGTGAATTGGAAACTAGGGGGACCAGTGGTTCCCTTTTTTTCAAGTACTTTTGGGAAAAATCCACTAGTTTTCCTGATCCCTATCTCTTATCCTCCCCCCCCTTTTTTCCACTGAAGCAATCATCCAAGGAGGAGTAAATAGGGCTCCAGTTAAGTTCATCTCATATATCAGACTAGTATAATAGGGTTTTTCCACTCTGGAACTCAAGATCCCTCACACAGTTAAGTAACCCGAAGGGAACATTGTGCAGATACAAACTATCCATTACAGTAACAGTTACCCAAAATCTTAACCCAACATTTTCCATCCTTAAATCCAAACTATAGCAATAGGGATCCAATCAGGATTGTACAGTAACACACATAGGGATCCAATCAGGATTGTACAGTAACACACATAGGGATTGTACAACCATACAGTCAGAAGTTAACAGTAAGTTATCAACCACCCTCAGTTTCCCCCAAATCACGAACAAGTCCATTTAGGAGTAGGGGCGATGTCTCTTTAAGAACTGCTGAGAGGAGGCCAAGTGAACTTCTTGTCCAGGGAGGGGGTTGGGTGTGGTGAAAGGCGGCAGTGAGTTGATCCAGGTCCTAGAAGCAGGTCAGTAAGGCTGTAAACTTAACCAAAATCTAGAACAAAAAACCAAATCTAACAAATAGAACAGTCTCAGACAGAAAGATGGGTTCACAAGGACTGCTACAAAAAGTGGAGAAGCCAGTACAGATGTTCCAGTAGCTTCCCATGTAAGGAGACAAGCTTGTCTCACAGGACAGACAGACAGCTGTCAGCTGTAGTCCCCATAAACAAAAGCAGTTAGGTCTCTCAGACAACTGTGCCAATTGTTCTCTCATTACTTAGAAACCTTTAAAGACCAGAATACCTACAGACACAAATATCTAGTAATAGATAGATGACCAGGCTAAATACTCATTTGCCTAAGCATTTAGGATATAATAATTACAGAAAGTCAGATTGGAAACAGCAAGGTATGACATAATTAAATTGCATCAGTGATTCCTATTCACTATTGTTCTGATCATAGAAATTAGTTACGGAGGAAAAACAGGGACATGATAATCGTAATATAATCAGTCAAAACTGATTCTTCAGCACATACAGGACACAGGATCAAATAGCCTTAACTCAGGTTTACTCCAGGTAATTGTCCCAGTAACTTTCAGAAAGTGGAGCTTAAAACTCCCAGATAATAGTAGCTACAAGCCCAAGAAATTTTACTTCCAATAACAAATTCCATTAACCAAAGCTTCAGATAAACCCTATACAGGAATTTATCATGACCTTATATTGATAACAGTAAGAGATTTGTCCTATGAACTTTCTAGGGCTTATCTCTCATATCAAAGTAGATGTTTCATAAGGGGAATATTACAGATCATTATGCTTTTAAAATACCCAATACATAAAAAATTCTAAATTGCATATTGTCCAGAACAGAAATATTTTCAAAGGCACAAAAGGCAAAAACTATTATTCTCAGAGTTCCTGTAATAAAAGGATACAACTTTAAGATGACTCAATACAATCAATTAAAACTCATACAAAATATTCTATTTCCACATAAAAGAACCTAAAAGATTCTTAAAAATATCAATTAAATCTTTGGAAATAACCCCCCCAAATTATAGATCACATTTGTTATCATATTCCTTTTTTATTGTTATCACATTCCTATTTTTTATTATATGCAAAACATATGTATGGGTAATTTTTCAACATTGACCCTTGCAAAGCTTTCAGTTACAAATTTCCCCCCTCCCAGACCCCACCCCTCCCCTAGATGGCAGGAAGTCCACTACATGTTAATTATGTTAAAGTACTTGACAAATTGAATATGTGTATATATATTTTTACAGTTATCTCACTGTGCAAGAAAAGTTGGATCTACAAGATAAAAAATCTAAGAAGGGAAACATAATGCAAGCAAACCGACAGAGAAGATGAAAATGTTATGTGGTGGTCCACATTCATATCCCTCTCTCTGGGTGTATATGGCTTTCTTCATCACTGAACAATAGGAACTGGTTTGAAACATGTCATTATTGAAGAGAGCCATGTCCATCAGAATTGATCATCATATAATATTGTTGTGCTGTGTATAATGATCTCCTGATTCTGTTGATTTCCCTCAGCATCAGTTCATGCAAGTTTCTCCAGGCCTCTCTGAAATCATCCTGTTGGTCGTTTCTCACAGAGCAATAATATTCCATAACATTCATATACCATAATTTATTCAGCCACTCTCCAATTGATGGGCATCCATTCAGTTTCCAGTTTCTAGCCACTACAAAAAAGGGCTGCCACAAACATTCTTGCACATGTGAGGCCCTTTCCCTCCTTTCTTTGTGATTTCTATACTTCTCTGTACCTTGTGCTGGCTGTCTCCAAGTTCATTCTGGAGATTCTTATCCTGATTTCTCCTCCTCCTGACAAGTTCAGAGCTTGCCTATATTTCTTATTCAGGATGCTCCTAAGAGGCCAAGGGTGATTTTCTAATTTGATCAATTCTAGCATTCCATGGTCTGCTTCTCTCCCATCCTCCTCTGAGATAATTAGCTGAGGCATTTAGTCAGCTGTTCTTAATTCTTTTTTATTTGGAAAGAAGTATTTACCAAGGTGTTCCAGGCTTAGCATAGTTCTTAGTACACAGGAGGTTTTCCCATAAATGCTTACTAACTGTTGAGTAAGAATATTTAATACAAAAGCCTCTATTCCTAAATTCTATTCAATTCATTTAAATTCAATAAATATAAATGCTTATGACTTTTTACCCACTGAAAGTCTGAATATTTGGCATAAAAACATTTCTTCTAAAATTTGAATCACTTGAGGAGGGAGAGCATTGTACACTTGGGGGACAGCAGGGAAATGCTCAGAGCAGGGGGTGGAGTGTCTTGTGTGAAGGTCAGTAATAAGACCAGTGTCTCTAAGTCACCAAATAAGCAAGAAACTAAGGTGTAAGGATATTGGAAAAGAAGGAAGGACCCAAACTTTAAAAGCCAAACAGAGATTTTATATTGGATCCTGAAGCCAGTAAAGAGTCACTGGAGTTGATTTGGCTTTAGGAAAGTCACTTTGGTGGCTGAGGGAGGATGCCCTGAGCGGGGAGATGATTGAGGGCTTTCATCATGCTTGTTGACTTGGGGTGTGAAAAGTGTTTTGTAATTGTGTTTATATAGTTTCTGGGTTTGCGTTGGCAGGTAGACTGCCAAGTATTTTATGTCATTTACAACTATTTTAAATAGAATTTTTTTCTCTTTCCTCCTGCTGAATTTTTCTTTCTTTTTTTTAAAAATCAAATCAAGTGATAATTTATCTACTTTATTGTGTTTTTTAAAAATATAATACAAAAATACAAAAAATTTAAACTTTTATTTATTAGTTCAATTTTATTAATCTCACTTTTAATTTTCAGGATTTCTAATTCAGTGTTTAATTGGAGATTTTAAATATTTTTCTTTTGAAAGTTTTTTATTGTATATCCAAATTATTGCTCTACTCTTTCACTATTTTATTAATGTAAGTGTTTAGAGATAGACACTTTTCTTTAAGTATTGCTTTGACTGCATCCCACAAATTTTTGTATGTTGTTTCATTTTTTTTCATTCTCCTAATAAAATTTTTGATTGTTTCTATGATTTGTTCTTTGACCCACTAGTTTTTTAGATTTAGATTATTTAGTTTCCTGTTAATTTTTAATCTGTCTTTCTACTGACCTTTATTGAATGCAACTTTATTGTATTATGATCTGAAAAAGATGCATTTAATATTTCTACTTTTCTGTATTTGGTAAGGTTTTTAATGTCCAAATGTATGGTCAATTTTTGTGTACCCTGAGAAAAAGATATACTCATTTCCACTCCCATTCAATGGCCTTCAAATCTTTTCTAAAATTTTATTTACCCCCTTAATTCTTTCATTTTTTTTGGTTAGATTTATCTAGTTCTGAGAGGGGTGAGTTGAGGTATCCCATTAGTATAATTTTACTAACTATTTCTTTCTGTAACTTCTTTAACTTTTACTTAAAAAATTTGTATGCTATACCATTTGGTGTATATATATATTTCCTCCTTAGTCAAATTTATTGGCATACAGTTGGATCATGTTGGGAGAGAAAAATCAGAGCAAATGGGAAAAACCATGAGGGAGGGGGAAAAATAGAAAAAAGAAGTGAACATAGCATGTGTTGATTTCCATTCAACCTCCATAATTCTTTTTGGGGATGCAGATGGCATTTTCTGTCCAAAGTCTATTGGGATTGCTTTGGGTCACTGAACCACTGAAAAGAACCGAGTCATTCTTAGTTGATCATTCCCAAGCCTTTTAAAAAATCAGTTTGTTCATCATTTTTTATAGAACAATAATATTACATTATCTTTATATATTGTAACTTATTCAGCCATTCCCCAGTTGATGGGCATTGACTCATTTTCCAATTCTTTTCTGCCACAAAAAGAGCTGCTACAAACATTTTTGCACATGGGGGTCCTTTTCCTTCTTTATGACTTCCTTGGGATACAGACTCAGTAGTGTACTGCTGGGTCAAAGGGTATTGCTGCATGTATATTTCATATTGAAATTATTTCATTGGTCATGATACTTTTTATTAAGATATGGCTTCTTTATCTCTCTTAATGAGAACAATTTTTGGTTTTGCATTGTCTGAGGTCATGATTGTTATTCTTGATTTTTTTTTTACTTCAGCACAGTAGAATCTCTTCTTACCTTTACTTTGTGTGTGTCTCTGCTCCAAATGTGCTTCTTGTGAATAATTATTATAAGAATCTGGTTTTTAATCCATTCTGCTATTTATTTCCATTTTATGCTGAGTTCATCCCATTCACATTCACAGTTATGATTACTAATGGTGTATTTCCCTCCATCTTGCCCTCCCCCATTTATATTTCTCTTTTTCTCTTTATTCTGTCCCTTCTCACCAGTGTTTTGCTTCTGGTCACTGCCTCTCACAAACTGTTCTCCTTTCTATTGGTTCCCTCCACTGTCTCTCATTTCCCTTCCCTCCTTCTTTCCTTTTGGGTAAGATACACAACTGATTGTCCTCTATTTTGCTGAATCCTCCAAGAAGGATTATGCTTACTTGGTGGTAATCCAAGTTCCTTTCCTTTCTGAAATATCACATTCTGAGCCATTGCCAATCCTCCCACTTTCCGATATTTTTTTTTTTTAAGGATGTGGGATTCATGGATATGTTTTATAGGCAACAAGGCCATAACCAATAATCTTAGAGGGATTAGTGAGAGAGTGGAGATGACAGAGAAAGCAATCATCTGGGGACGGTGGGACAAAGTGGTACGAAATGTGCTTGAGACATTTGCTTATAGGAGAAAGATAAGGGCCATTTACTCCTTCAAATGAGACAGGACAAAGGAGGAGATAATATCCAAAGACATCTGAATGATAGGAGTTGGGAAGCCGAGAAGGGGGAACTCTCAGTGAATGGCCTTCATTTTGCCTAGTAAAATACCAAGTAAGATTCTTGAGAGAATGGCAGGATGAGAAGCCATGGAAAGTTTGAGGAGGGAGGTTGGAGGGGCTGCTGTGGAAAGTGTAATAGTAAATCAACTAGGAGATTGCCTTGCAGCTTTGCTGGCCCATTATGCTTGCTCAATGCTTTGAATAAATCTGGTTGTAATGAATTTAGTGACTTATAGCCTGGATAGGGCTGAGTTCTTTCCCCACTCTAACATGATTCAGTTCAGAGAATTTTTTCCCATTTAATCTAAAGTTGTTAAGTTATCAAAGAAATAAATGAGGTTAGATAGTTTCAACCCTACCTTTACCCACAGAATATTATTTGCCTCTGCTTTCTACTTTTCCTGACTTACTTCAAAGATCAGCTCAAATCTTTCCTTCACAGACCCCCGACGTTCTCTTCTGAGAGACAGCATGTTCTGTTCTGAATATAGCTACTTATTAAGTTGTAAACGCCATTGGAAAGGATTGTTTAATTTTTTTTGTGCACCTCCAACATAGCACAGGGCCTGGTCAGAGAAGAAAGTGTTTAAATACATGATTTTTGGTTGATTAGTTGTTGATGGCGTTGTTGGAGGAAAAGTCAGAAGGAGATGATGATGGCTATCATGTCTAACTCTAACTACCACAGGCTGTAGCAGAACAGACAGAGCTGAAGTCCCCTAACTGTGAGCATTTTGCCTTATTTTGTATTCCAGGACAAGAAAAACCCTGGTGCTATGAAATGGAAACAGTTGTCTTTATAGTCATATCAACAATTTGCCAGAGAAAAGACCAGGATAATTTAATAGCCAGAAGAAAGAATACTTTTAAGAAAAATATAAAGTATAACTTGAAACAAGTCATCTAAATAGGCTGGCAAAATTTAAAAGGATGGTTTGTGGCCATTTAGAAAGGAGAGCAGTGACCACTAAATACATCATGAAAGATTGACCTTATTTTTTTTTCAAATGGTTGATTAGACACAGACAGCAATCTGATACAAATACCTTATACATAAATGTATGAACAGTGGCTTTTACATAATGGATGACTAATATTTTTTATTTTTATTTCATTTTGTTTTTGATATACATTTCTTTATGAATCATGTTGAAAGAGAAAAATCAGAACAAAAGGGAAAAATCATGAAAAAAAACATAAAAAAAGAAATGAACATAGCATGTGTTGATTTACGTTCATCTCCATAATGCTTTTTCTGGATTCAGGTGACATGTTCTGTTCAGAGTTTATTGGGATTTCTTTGGAATATAGTGGGTGACTAATAAATGGTTGATGGATTGAATGGGCCTAGATCTTTCTCATAATCCCCTTAAACACTCAGAGGCTGTTTAAAAAATCAAGTCTTTGGGCAGAGAACTAACTACATGATAATGGAGTCCTCAGATCTGCTCTGATGCTAGAAGCTTGGATTAATAATTAATGCTGGTTTTTCTCTTTTATTTGGTTATAGTTTTGCAGATTACAAAAAGGACACTGTTTGATATCCCTGCTAGGGATTATTTCGATAGAGTTTAAATTATAATGTGGCTATAATCATTTAGACTCTGAGCTTTTGAACCAGGGTGCAATGTATCCAGTAAATAAATATCTTCTGCACCTGACCAAGTTCTAAGAGCTCCCGATCCTTCTGAGCTCACAGACCCAGCCCAAGCCAAGGAACATGCACTCGGGACTGTTCACTCAGGGGAACCAGAAGCAGAATAGGCAGAGTTCCTGGACTCAGGTTTACCTGGATAAGCACATACTCCAGTTGTAATGGCAGGCATTTCCTATTTCTGCCCAGCACTTAGCACAATGTCTGGCACCTAATAGGTGTTTAATAAAATTTTATTCTGAAGTCAGGAGGACCTGGGTTCAAATCTGGTCTCAGACACTTAACATTCTCTAGCTGTGTGACCCTGGGCAAGTCACTTAACCCCAATTGCCTGAGCAAAAAAAGCAAAAACAAACAAACAAATAAATAAATAAATAAATAAGACAAAGTAAAATTTGATTGATTGAGTGGGTGGAAGAAATACTGTTTTTGGAGGCAGGACCAGGTTCAAATCACCTCTTTCATTGCATCTGTGTGATTTTGGGTAAGCCCTCAGTTTCCCCATCTGCCAAATAAAAATGTAGGACCAAATGGCTTTGAGATCTGGGATTCTTTGGTACCATAATGCTGACTTCCTGTCCTTTGAAATCTTCTTCAGACACAGTTGCTGAGGCATGAAGGGCTATGGCAGAGGAAAATGGGCATCCAGGAGCTGAGGAAATGCTCCAACCTTCTCATCCTAACCCATCCCCCATCCCCTGAACGCTGAGAAGGACAACTTCTCTTTTTCTAGAGTTAGGAAGCAAGAAGGGGCCTGAGACTTCAGCTCTTCCATGCCAGCTGGCCTCCCCATTCCAGGTTGGCCTGCCTTGTACATCTCCTCGGACTGTATCTGCTAAACTGGGGGGAGGAGCCGGAGGCCTCCGGAAAGAGGGAAAGGGAAACCCCGGATTTCTTAATCAGTAACTACTACAACGGGGCTGTTGTTGGCAAGACACGTGGTGTTGGGTCACAGAATGGTGCCTTTTATAAGAGAGGGTAGAAGGTAAGGGGTCACAGACTCGGATTTAGAAAGCAAGAGCGCAAGCAACTGGAGGCCGGAAATACAACAGGTGAGAGAGACAGAGAGACAGAGAGAGAGAGAGAGAGAGACAGAGAGACAGAGACCGACAGAGACAGAAAAACAAAGACAAAAAGAAAGTAGATAGACACAGAGACAGAGAGAGACACACAAAGAGAGAGAGAGAAAGAAGGGGGGGAACTGACAGAGACAGAAACAGAGAGAGACAAAGAGGGAAAAAGAGACACACAGAGAGAGAAACTGACAGACACAGAGACAGACAGAGAGAGAGAAAGAGACAGAGAGACACACAGAGAGAGAGACAGAGACAGACAGACAGAGACAGAAAAACAAAGACAAAAAGAGACAGAGACAGGAAGACACACACACACAGAGAGGGAAACAGACTGAAAGAGACACACACAGAGAGAAACTGACAGACACAGAGAGAGACAGATTGACAGAGACAGAGGGAGAACGAGAGAGGGATACAGAAACAAAGAGAAGGAAGGGGTGGAGACACACAGAGCTGGAGAAAAGGAGGAGGAAGCCCAGAGCCGGGGCCCAGCTTCCCTGCTCTAACCCAAGGCTTGCGGAGCGCCCGGCTCCCCCCCCCCCCCCCCGGAGTCTGCGGGCCCTCCCGGGCTTCTGCAGCCCCTTCTTCTTCTGCCCCGGTTCCTCCTGGTGATGTCATTTCCTCCAGAGCAGTGGAAGGCTAGACGAACCCCACTGGGTTCAGGGCTTTGCTCTGACACAAACTCTTGGACCCTGAAAATGTCCGGGGACCTTCCGAGCCTATCCCCGCCCCCCTTCTGCCCCGGTAGAACCTCTGCTTCCTTTTCCTGCGCCGAGGAAATGCGGGGCTGGGCGGAGCCTCCCCCGTTCGGGCGCGCTCCGCATGGGCTGAGGGGGGCTGGCGCTGCGCAGGCAGCGAGGGGTAACCTGCGTCTCTCTCCCCCTTTCTCTCCCCCCACCCCTCCCCCCCCGGAAGGTGTACTTCCACTCCCAGGGCATGAAGTGAACTCCGGGCGGAGGGGCAAGCGAGCAAGGGCCGAGATCTCTGAGGGCTCCCAAGCCCGGCCATGGCCCCCTACCACATCCGGACCTACCAGGACCGTGACTGGGAGGCCGTGCGCGAGTTATTCTCCCAGGGGATGCTGGGGAACCTGCCTTACGACTTCCGCTGTTTCCTGAAGCAGCCCAGAGCGTGTGTGGTCCTCCTGGGGGTGCCCCTCGCCCTGCTCTGGGGCTCGGGCTCCCCGATCCTGGCTCTTGTGGCCGGCTCGGGCATCTTTGCCGGCCAATGGCTGGCTCTGAGGTATTTTGTAAAGCTGTACATAAACTACTGCTTGCACGCCGACCTGCTGGACATCCAGAAGAGCTACCTCCGGGACAGAGGCTGCGGCTTCTGGGTGGCAGAGGCCGAGCGGCAGGTGGTGGGCACCGTGGGCCTGCGCCTCCCGAGGAAGCCGGTGCACGGAAGGAACTTTCTGGAACTGGCCCGCTTGTCTGTGAAGAGGGAGCTTCGAGGGCAGGGGATGGCCAGGACCCTGGTCCAGACGGTGCTCCAGTTTGCCCGGGATCAGGGGTATGACGGAGTGCTCCTGGAGACCAGCGGCGGCAATCACCCTGCCCAACGACTTTACGAAAGTCTTGGCTTCTTCAAGTCCCATGACACAGGGTATTACTTGTCATGGTGGCTCGGTTACTTCCCAATTTGCCATTTCCGATGTGATTTTTCCTCCGCGTCCTAACTTCCCCTTGCCCCAGCCCCACGGAGGACTGTGGGTTTAGGGCATTGTACTTATTAAAAGTTGTTGACTTTCCTGCCACCCTGGACTGGTTATTTCCTTCTTGCAAAAAAGCCTTTACCAAAAATCAGTTTGGATTGAGGGAAAATCCCAGAAAAAGGGAATTCTGTAGTAAAAAGGCACTGTGGGAGTATCTTGTATTTTAAATATTCCAATGGAGACTAATAAGGATTTCCCTGGCCTAGATTTATCCCCATCACATGTTTTCCCTTCACCCCTTTAAGTATTTTCTGTCCCCAGCAAAACATTGGGTACGTTTGGCACACGTCTGTCTCACTGATATCCCAAAGTCCTCTGGAAAGGTTCCTGCACTGTTCTTTTGAGGCTCTAGTGCCTTGGATACTAGAACTTCAACCTAAACAATTTGGCATTTTTCTTTTCTTTTTAAAAGCTTTTTATTTTCAAAACATATGCACAGGATGATTTTTCACCCTTGACCTCAAGGAAAAGTCTTAATGAAGATACAGTAATTAGTGAGATGATGAGAATTCTAAGGGCTGAGGATATTCCAAGGCAAGGAAACGAGTTTGAGGAAAGGCCTTGTGGGAATATTTGAAATTGATCAATGGATCAGCAAATATTGATTACTTGTGTATACAAGACTCTGTGAAAGACATTATAGGGACAGAATTTGGAGTCTCAGACATGGATTTGGGTTTGAGTTCAGCCTTTCCTGGGCTCATAGCTTAGTTAAAGAATGAGATAGACGTGTGTGAAACAGAAAATGGTGGTACGCTATTGTAACTGAGTTTCAAAAGATGCATAAAAAGCCATTATTGGGACTTGGAAAAGGGAGAGAGCTTTAGGAGCTGTAGTGGTCACAGAATGGCTAGGGCTTGATTTAATCTAAGATCATGAACACAGAGTTGGAGAGAAGTCAAGTCTCATTCCCTCATTTTACAGAAGGAGAAACTGAGGCACAGATTAATGAAATGTGTGGAACAGGATTTTTAGCAAATGTCCGAGGCAAGGTTCAGATTCAGGTCCTAATGACTCCAGGGTCAACATCCCCAGAAGTTAGATAGCTCTTAGCTTTTTGAGAAGAGAATGGAAGAAGTCAAAACTCTGATTCCTCCTGTGTTAGAGGGTGGGGATCTGCACCACCTTCTTGCAGATCCAGGGGTAGGGTTTGTCACATACTATATCATTCCACTTCACTGAGGTGTGTACACAGTCTTCTCGTACCCCATTACCATGGTTCCAGTTGTCTGGTTGATTCTTGTTCCAAAACCTGAAAAGAGGAAGTAGAAGACTTAGGGTTACTTGTAACTGAATTGAAAGGAAATCGATTTATTTCCCCTATTCTCCCCTCTTCCCTCCTCTCCTTGCTTCCTTCTTCTCTCCTTTCCTACCATCTTTGATTCAGCCTCAAAGGACCAGTTGGACCTTAGGGAGCCATGTCCTTGAAGGGCCTTCAGCATAGGGCTGACCAGAAGGATCAGTGAGCAGGCTTAGCTTCATAGAAAGGAAGTGAGTCCAGAAGGTCAGGGGTGGGGATCTCCTGATGACCTCCATCACATACAGGTTACCACTCCTTCCTCTCCTATTATATTATGGATGAACAAGCCCATTCAGAGACACAAACTGATGCATGAAGAGTCACGCCATAGGAACGCTGACCCAGATATCCTGAGTTTGTGTCCAGAACATATTGTCCCATGGGGTCTCCATGAAGGTGGGATGCTCAGATGGAGTCAGACCAAGCAGGAAGGTTCCTAGACTTTCCCAGAAAATTAAATTTTGTCTCAGCTCCTTCTCTATTCAGAAATACATCCACCCATGCGTCATGGATCCCCCCCTCTGCTTTATCTGGCCCTGGCTACCTGGAACAAGCCCACGGTGCTCTCCACGGAGCTGTGCAGACACCTTGGACTCACCTTTTGCTCCAGACACTGTTAAAAGGCGTCCCATCCACCCAGCGCCAGTTGCCTTCCGTTCCTTTGTCCGTCAGGCCTATCCAGTGATAAACTCTATCTGTTGCCTTTCCCAGAAACTCCTACAGCCAGGAATCAAGGTTTAGGGCTCACCCCACAACTAACAACTATTTACAATCAATAATGAATATTATTTAATAATGGGATGTTTTTTCTGGATACGCCAGACCCCAAGGCGGGAGGACCCTCAGCTCGTGCTCTTGCCAGTCCTTGTCTGGTTTTGGCTTGAGCCAGAGCCCAGAGTCCCCTCTTTATTTTATATTTTTTTTGCTTTTTGCTTTGGCAATTGGGGGTAAGTGACTTGCCCCGGGTCACACAGCTAGGATGTTAAGTGTCTGAGGTCAAATTTGAACTCAGGTCCTCCTGACTTCAGGGCTGGTGCTCTATCCACTGCGCCACCCAGCTGCTCCCAGAGTCCCCCCCCCCCCCTTTAGAGAGCCCCACATGCTCTATTTCAGAGTGACTCGATTCCTCCTGGAGAGCTTGGCTGCCCAGTGCATCCCGGTCCCCTCCCCCAGCCCTCCTGTGCTCAGGTCTTCTCCAGGAGTCCCGGAGCGCCGGAGGCTGACCTCGGAGCCTTGGAGACGACCCCGCGTCTCCCTAAGGCAGAGATCCCCGGTTAGGGCACGGACCTGTTCTTCTTCCGAGGTCACCGAGGCCAGGTGAGAGTCACGGGCCGCACAGAAGTCCTCGGCTTCGTTCCAAGTCTTTTTGGCGATGGAAAAGTAGTAGGCTTTCCCCTGGTAGAAGCGCCAGCCTTGGCTGAGCAGCTGCCAGAGGCTGGCTGGACAGAGCAGGAGGGGACAGAACAGGCTTGGCGGATAGCCCGATTTCTCCCACCGAGACGCGCTTCAGCATCATCCGGCCGTCTCCCTCCCGCCCCCGGGCTCCCCCGCCCTCCGCTCCCCCCCTGCCCTCTGCCCCCGGCTCCCCCGCCCTCTGCTCCCCCCCTGCCCTCTGCCCCCCGGCTCCCCCGCCCTCCCCAGCTCTCCCTCACCTTGCGCCCTGCGCTGCTGCTGGGTCACGGTCTCCAGCTGCCGTTTTAACTTTTGGATTTCCGCTTCGGAGGCGAGGACGCCAGCCAGCCTCTCCTGCAGCTTCTGGATGTCCCCGCTGGCTCGATTCAGGTCGCTCCTTACGGCCGGGATCTGGCTCAGCCCCCGTACGGCCGACTTCAAAGTCTGGATCTCCTGGCTGGCTTTGGCCAGGTCTTGGCGCAGTGTCCGCGCCTGCGCAGCCGAGGAGGCGCTCTTCTTGAGCGCTTCCTGCAGCGCCTGGATCTCGGCGGCCGCCGTCTCCCGCTGACTTTTCAGGAGGCGGACCTCGGCCTTGAGGGCGCCCAGGGGCGCGAGGTCTCTCTTTAACATCTGGATCTTTAGGCTGGCGTTCTGCAGGCCGCCGGTGGCGGCCGTGGCCTGAGCGGCGGCGCTCCCCAGGCCCCTCTGGAGCGCCTGGATCTCGGCGCTGGCCTTTTCTAGATGCTCGCTCAAGCCCTGGATCTTCACGTGGCTGCTTTCCAAGCCGCTTCTTAGCACCTGGACCCCGGCCTGAAAAGCAGCAGCGCCTTCCAAACCTTTTTTCAGTTCCTGCAGCTCGGCGCTGGTTTTTTCTAGATCGCTCTGGAACGTCTGGAGCTGGGCACGCAAGGGGCCGTCGCTCTCCGCACGGGACTTTAACATCTGGATGTCGGCCTTGGAGAGTTCCAGACCGCCCCGTAACTCCCGAGTCAGGGAATGCAGAGCGCTGGCGTTTTTTAGCTCTCTCTTTAAAGTCTGTATCTCCCCAGCGGCCTTTTCTAGATCGCGTCTCAGCGCCCGGCTCTGGGATTCTAAGGAGTCCACAGCCTTTAGGCTGCCTTTGATCCTCTGGATCTCAGCGCTGGCGTTTCCCACGCGCCCATCCAGCGTCTGAGCCTGGGAACGGAGGGCGCCGACCTTCTCCATCTCCTTTCTTAACATCTGGATCTGGGCGCCTACGCTGGCCTAGCTCGCCCGCGTCTGAGCGCTGGCGTTTTTCAGGCCTTCTTTTAACAGCTGGATCTCCATGCCGGCCTTGTCCCAAGGGCCTCGGGGCACCAGGCTTGGGGGATTTAGGGCGCTTGCATTGCCCAGGTCGTTTTTCAACATCTGCCATTCAGAAGTCGGGGCGCTCGGATTCTTAGAACCGGACTTGACTATTTGGACATCTGGAGAGGACAAGATTATAAAATCAGTGCTCTCCCTTCTTCCTTCTCTCCGTCCTTTCGTTTTCTGTCTCTCTGTCTTTCTCGCTGTCTCTGTCTTTATCTCTCTGTCTGTCTCTCCCTGTCTCTCTGAATCTCTGTCTCTCTTTGTCTCTCTGTCTCTCACACTGTCTCTGTCTCTGTCTCTCTGTGTCTCTCTCTGTCTCTCACTGTCTCTCTCCCTGTGTCTCTCTCTGTCTCTCACACTGTCTCTGTCTCTCTCACTGTCTGTCTTTCTCTCTGTCTCTCCCTGTCTCTCTGAATCTCTCTCTGTCTCTCCCTGTGTCTCTCTGTCTCTCACACTGTCTCTGTCTCTCACTGTCTGTCTCTCCCTGTGCCTCTCTTTGTCTCTCTCACTGTCTCTGTCTTTCTCTGTCTCTCTGTGTCTATCTCTGTCTCTCACTGTCTCTCTGTCTCTCCCTCTGTCTCTCTCTGTCTCTCTCACTGTCTCTGTCTCTGTCTCTCTTTGTCTCTCTCACTGTCTCTGTCTTTGTCTCTGTCTCTCTCTGCGTCTATCTCTGTCTCTCTGTCTTTTCCTGTCTCTCTGTCTCTCACACACTGTCTCTCTTTGTCTCTCTCTCTGTCTCTGTCTCTGTCTCTCTCTCTCTCTTTCGTGTCCCATGCACTTGGTTCTGGTCACAGAGACACCACCGCCACCTGGTGGCAATACACTCAACTTCAGGATTAATACAAGTTAGAAACAGCTTCCCAAATCCTAAGCTAGGTGCCCAGGCCAGGTGGGTGAAGGCCCGCCTTGGGCCGGGGTCTCTCTGGGGTCTGCTCACTGCTTCCTCTGTCCTCCAGATCATCCAGCCAGTATTACAGTCACCCCCATAGCTCCACTCTAGCAGTGAAGGGAAGGGAAATGCTCCCCTTGGCCCCCCTGCTGGCCTCTTCTAGCTCTGACATTAGGGTCAGAGCCAGTGTTGGTAAAGGCAGGAATCAGGACAGATGATCTTTGGAGGCTCACAGGAGCACAGATATAAGGTTGGAAGAGGTCTCAGAAGCCGTCGGATCCAACCTCCGTGTGTTACAGGGGAGGAAACTGAGGCACAGAGTGAATGCCATCACCTTTAGATGAGGGAATGGAGGGACAGAACGTTCTCCCCTCATTGATACAGCCATCCATCTGATTTAGATCAGGGCTTCTTAAACTGTGTCCACTCGCAAGCCCTTTTTGCCTGAGCACGTTTACATGAGTGGGATATAGAGATGTAAAACAGGTGTACAAATCGAACATTTACTGATAGCAAATCACAATTTTACGGCCCCCCACTTTCAGTATGCTACTCCCTTCGGGATTTGGTTTAGGGAATGGCCGTTGATTGCTATGGGTCCCCTATGCTGTGGGATTCTTCAAGGACTACTCTTCCTGCAAATCTGCAACACCATGTTCCTAAATGATCATTCTAAGGATTGTAGGTAGGGAGAAGCAGCTGCTCCAACCTTAGCAAGGGTTAGAGAAAAGATGAGACAGAGAGATCTCTTCCAGAAAAAGAGCTTCTCCCAGCTTATTTCATCTGAGCTTCCCAACAACACTGTGAAATAGGTATAATGATGAAATCCACTTCACATATAAAGAAGCCGAGGCACAGAAAAGTTGGAGCCCTTGGCGAGGGCCGTTCGACCAGTAAGTGTGTGGGGAAGGATTTGAAATTAGGCATTTTAGACTCTGTGTCCACCTAGAGCCACAAATCCAAATATTGAGTGCCCCAGGCTCTCCAGGTCTTGGGGAAATGGGAAAAGTACTTGCTTTGGGACTACAAGTGGGGTACCTTTGGGGGCATAGATCCTTCAGAGTTGGCCGGTGGCCCTTGTGAGAACTGGTGTGGAAGTGGGGAGGAAGGGTCCTCCCAGGCTGGACAAGACCACACTTGGGAAGGAAGTGGGATCTTTACAAGGTAGAGGGAAAGGGCCCAAAGTCGGAAGCTCCTAGAGACTTACACACAATAGTAGCCACCAGAGCTAGGATCAGACAGATGAAGATAACTGAAACAACTTTTAATGTCCTCAATGCTGAGGGCTCCTTGGAGTGTGGACCTGGGGAAAGAGAGCACATTGTCTCATACAAGCACTAGGAAGTTCCCCAGCCCTCCATTTCCCCATTTGCAGAATGGAATCAGATTGTCTTCCCTGCTCACTTCTCCATTGAACGGAACTCATAGGGGCAGTTAGGTGGTGCAGTGGATAGAGCACCAGCCCTGAAGTCAGAAGGACCTGAGTTCAAATTTGGTCTCAGACACTTAACACTCCCTAGCTGTGTGACTCTGGGCAAGTCACTTAACCCCAATTGCCTCAGGGAAAAAAAAGAACGTAAGTCATTCTTTGAAAAACCCCAACTAAGAAGTATTTCTCTGGTGATAATCCCTGAATTTGATACTTATAGTAGCTCTGTGAAGGAAACACTGCAGGTAATCACTGATTTTATAAACGAAGGAACTGAGACTTGGAGAGTCTCAATAAATAATTTGCTCAGTCACACAGCAAGTTTGTGGTGGAGGCAGAAAGTGAATGGAGGTCTCCTTGGCTCCATGGCTAATGCATCAGTTACTGTGCCATACTGCCTCTCACTTATACAATTAAAAAAAAAAAAACAAACCATCTTATTGGTTCCAACAGAGTTGGAAAGGTCAATCAACATTTATTGAACACCTACTGTGTGCCAGACAATGTGTTAAATACTGGGACTATAAAAGAAGATAAAACCAGTCCTTGCTTCTCAAGGAGTTCAGAATCCAGTGGGAAAGACAGCATATAGACAACTATGAACAGGATAAATTGAAGATAATCCACAGAGGATAGACTATGAGATTAATGGGGAATGGAAAAGGTTTCTTGTAGAAAGTGGGATTTTAGTGAGCACTTGAAGGAAGCCAGAGAAGCCAGAAGGCAGAAATGAGCAGGGCGAGCACTCCAGGCTTGGGGACAGCCAGAAAGAATGCTTAGAATGAGGAGACGGAGCTTTTCTCTGAGGAATATTAGGCAGGAGGCCAGAGTCACTGGCTCAGAGTATGGAGAAGGGAGTAAAGGCTAAAACCATTGTAAAGATTGGAGGATTGGTGAGGGTTATGAAAGGCTTTGAATGCCAACCAGAGGATTTTGCATTTGGTTCTGGATCTGATAGGGAGCCCTTGGGACTTATTGAGTAGGGTGGTGATACATTAGTATCATTAGTAGCCGAAAGGCAGATGATTGAAATAATCCAGACATGAGGTGATGAAGGTCTACACTGGGGTGGGGACAGTGTCAGAGGAGAGAAGGAAGCATATTTAAGAGATGCTGCAAGGGTAGATTCAACAAGATTTGCAAATGGTTGGAAATAAAGAGTAAGAGATAGACATTATCTCCATTTTAGGGAGAGACCTTAGGAGGAGCTCCTGATAACATCTACATTGTAAGCCTGAGGAACTGGGAAGGTGGTGATGCCCTTGACAATAATAAGGAACTTGGGAAGAAGGGAAGGTTTGGGTGGAAGGGTAACATATTCAGTTTTGGGGATGATGAGTTTAAGATATCTCCAACAGCTGGAGATCAGCAGGGAAGTTAGGGCTGAATCATCAGCAGAAAGGTGATCATTGAATTACCGGAGCTGATGAGATGATTGAGTAGATAGCATTGAGGGAGAAGAGATGACCCCCCACTCCCAGAACAAATCCTGTGGGATGATCAGTTAGTAAGCATGAACTGGGTGAAAACCCAGCAAAGGAGATGGAGAAGGAGTGGGCAGGTAGGTAGGAGGAAAACCAGAGAGAATGCTCTTATGTACATAGAAGAGCAGTATGTTTTTTGGGGGGATGGTAAGATTAAGAGTATGACAAAAATAATATTATCATTTAAATATCTCTAAGGTTTGTAAAATACTTTACAAGTATCATCTTATTTTGTTCTCATAAAAACTCTGGGAAATAGGTGCTATCGTTTTCCACATTTTGCAATTAGGAAACCTGTGGCAGGAAAGGGTTGAGGGATCCAGGACCATAGATAGCTATTTGAGGCTACATTTGAACTCAGATCTTCTTGACTCCAAGCCTTAACAGGCTCTATGCTGTACTATCCAACTGCCTCTGACCTCTGTAAGTAGCTGAGGTCTAAAGTAAGGGGCTAGGTCATGGGAAATGAGTGAATTGGGGAATGAGGAGAGTAGGGGGTTTAAGGGAATATCATTATGTATGTTGAAGACCCCTAGCATGAGGAGAGGTGTTGGGGAGGAGAAAGAGACCTCAGAGAGCCTTAGTCCAGGGCTTTGAACCTGGGATCTGTACACTTCAATAGGAACATAATGCCTCTTTATTTTCATCAAACCCAAACTCAATTTTAGCATTTCTTTCAATTATGAAGGTAGAGAAAAAAGACATTTCTCCAAGGAGTTCGAAGGCTTTAGCCACTTGCCAAAGGGGTATCTGACACAAAGTAAGTTGATTTAGTGCCTTCCTTTTACAGAAAAGGGAACTGGGGTGCAAAAGGAAGGGACTCATCCACATACAGGTAGGAAAAGAGATCTGAATCCAAGTCCTTTGGCTCAATATTGAAATCATCGCCTTTTCTACTTTGGAACATCCTGACCTGGCGAGGAGGGCCCCACATCTGGAAGAGTTTGCCTCCCAGAAGGAAGGATGAAATATCTTTGGCAGGTAGCCCAGGAGTAAAAGAAGTTGAGGCAGGAATGGAGAAGAAAAGGGATAGAAAGCAAAGTTGCAGGGTCCCCCCCTGTGCTTGAGAGCAGAGGAGGATGGGGAAGAAGGTGGGATGGAGACTGGGAGCCTAAAAGAGGAAGAGACTGTCTCAGAGGTCAATAACCTTAAGGAAAGTCAGTCAGTGACCAAGTACCATTAGGTGCCAATCAATCTACAAGCATTTATTAAGCATTTACTCTGCCCTGGGCACTGGGTTAAGAAGGGGGAATACAAAAAAAGGCAAAAACAATTCCTGACTTTGGGGAGGTCACAGAAAAAATAGGACAAGGGAGGGAAAGCTGGGGCTGGGGAAAGGACTGGGGAGGGGTCTCTGTGTGTGGCTCCTGAACACATAGCCCGCTCTGTGCAAAGAGCCTTGTCTCTGGACCTAGGGAAATCTAGACTCGAGCAACAGCACTTCCCCTTATTCCAGACTTAACAAATTGGATCCTTAACAATCTCTGTGCATGTCTTGGACCCCTCTGGCAGAAAGTCTGGCCAGGAAGGGGGCCTGGATGGCCCCCTTCTCAGAAGAATGTTTGTAAATGCAGAAAAAAATATATTCCAGTTAGCTTTTCCCTGTCGCCACTTTCCCATCACAGTTTCCAGATATATATGCATATATGTATATATATATATAATATATGTAATAAAAATTAAATGGGAATCTTTTGGGAGTTTTGCAGAAGTGGCAGATGTCACACAAAATCTAGCAGACAGAACAGAAAGAGTTTGTAGTTTATAGTATTATATAATATCATCATATTTTACCTTTTAGTTCCATAATAATTCAGACTTCTCTGATCCAAAGAAAGAGTCAAAAATTTTACGCGGATTTTCTAAAGTATGGGGGTGCTGTACCCCAACCCTTGGGACATGGAAGGGATAACTGTATGTTGAAATGCAGTTATTTAAGGAGTAGAGAACCAGTTCTCCGACCTCTGGTCACTACATGTTTTGTTTCCTAAGTGTCTGATCCCACAAGGCAGACTCCCCAGAAATTCAAAGGAACCATGTCATGGACAGGAAAGATTGAAGAGTTTTCTGAGGGCCTGAGTGTGGACCATGTGTGGTACTACTGATTTCCTGGCTTAAATGGAGAAGGGAAGAGAAGGGAAATGAGGCTGCGGGTGTGTTTAGGGGGTGGGCTGTAAAAAAGCACCAAGACCAATATCCAAAAGAGGACCAGAAACCTTGAGAAATCATTGAGTCCAGGAGGATTTTCTCTGAACCAGGAGTTTCTTATAGCCAGACTCTATCAATTTGTTTATTTCTTGAGAGAGGCAGGGTGGTGGTCCAGTGGAGACAAGAAGACCCAAATTCAAATCTGTTCAAAGACACTTAACAGCTATGTGTGGGCAAGTCACTTAATCTCTTCCTGCTTCACTTTCCTCAATTCTAAAATGGGGATAAGGATAATGGGGATAGGCTGGCCCCCCAGATACTAAGGTACTTTGCCGCTGGGTAAAAAAGTGAATTAAAATCCTGTCTTCCAGACTCTTGCTTCCATGCCTCAGCCACCTTCTCGAGGTGGGATGGGAGGGGATGTGGAGAGTCTACAGTGGCTCACCTTGAGGCGACAGCTTGACCTGCTGGTGGGCTGCATTGAAGTGAGCCTGCAAGCTGGGGGGCTCTCTCCTCCTTCATAGGCTGATCCCCCATTTCCAGCCTATTATCCAAGTCCAATCCTTGTTTCTGACTGGTCTATTGGAGAGATTTTTGTCCAGAGAGAACAATAGGAACTAAAACTACTGTAATTCTGGTGCCTTTATAAGCGGATGGCCTGGCCCTGCCCAATTTATCCCTGAACCCTCAGTTCTTGTGACTCAGCAGGACTGTGGTCAGCAGCCATTGGATAAGGCTCATGTTCTAATTTGGGGGCTCTCAAGGAAATTCTTCCACGGGCCCTGAACCAGAGAAGAGCCTCAAAACTTTGCTTAGGATCTAACTCCTTCCAGATGTCCATCCTGTAATCCTGGCCAGAGACGGAGGGCCCAAGTCGCTGACCCCAACTTCAGAGTCCTTGGGGGTAGCACCTGAGAGCACCTGAAGCTGAAGCAGGAGTCCCAGAAAATCTCAGGGCTTGGGGGGACCTCAGCAATCATCTGATCTGACCCATACCTGAACAAGAACCCCTGTATTTATAACCCATCTAACAAGTAGCTTTTGCTTGGGACTGCCAGAGAAGGAAGAGCTTGCCCCATGACAGACAGCAACAGAGCAAGGGAGCATTGGGGTGATAAAGGAGAAGCCTTTTGTTATAGTGGGAAGAGTGGGGGATTTCTAAGAACAGGAATCGATGATTAGCTTTGCCAGTTAATACTTGTCTGACCTTGGTAACAACCACCCAGTCCTGGGCCTTGGTACCCTCTAAAATAAGGCTGGATTATTCTAAATGTTCGGTCATGTCTGACTCTTCCTTAGCCCATTTGGGGTCTTCTGGGTTAAGACCCCAGACCGAGCTACCGTTTCCTTCTCCAGCCCATTTTACCGATGAGTGACGGGTAAAACTGATCCACTCTATCTACTGCATTACCTACATACGCCAAGATTAGATTAGCTCCAAGTCTGATATTCCAGGTGCCTCTTGAGCATCTCTAACTGGATGCCCCTTAGATATCTCATTCTCAATGTGCCCAAATCCTCCCTCCTTCCCCATTTATTTTTATCGCTTTCGTGACTACTCCAACTCTCTCCCCTAGACTCCTCATGCTTATTCACTCCAGCTTTCCATGCTATTGCCAAATCTTATCTTTTCCTGTATCTGTTGGTCAGTCAGTAGATATTCATTAAGCACCTACTATGTGCCAGGCACAGTACTCAAAGTTAGGATTAAGGATTAGCTAAGAGCCCAAAGCAAGGCTGAATGCAGCCCCTGCTCTCAAGGCGCTCACATTCTAATGGAAATGACAACTGTATTATGTGGGCTCTCTCCAAGGTCTTTGGGATATAACCCCTTCTGTCCGCCATCGTGGGGCAGAGCCTCATCATCTTGCAACCAGACCATCGAAAAGCCTCCAAGTTGCTCCCCTTCCTCCCGCCCTTTGTCCTCTCAGCTGCCCAAGTGACCTTTAAAAGTTTGGCTCTGTCCGAGTCACTCAATAAATCCCATTTTAGGATCGAAGATAAAAGCATCTCTTAGGCTTTTGAAGCCCTTTCTAGGCCAGACTCTTCTTACCTGGCCAGTCCCCTCCACATACTCTTGGCCTTTGTCCTGAGTGTCCTCTGGTCTGGAATTCTCTTTTTCCACCTTCCCTGGCTTCCTCCAAGTCTCAGCCCTAATGTCACCTTCTGCAGGAGGCCTCTGTGGGTCCCTGTAGACACTAGAGCCTTCTCTCTGGGGCTATTTTCCATCTGTTCATATAGAGAGTGTCCCCAAATCCTGGTTTTAAGCTTGGACTTCCCTGTATCTTGTATGTTATTTGCCTGTTGTTCTCTCCCACCACCTCCCTCGTTAGATGGGAACTTCTTGAGGCCGACAATTTATGCCTTTCTTTGTATTCCTCAGTAAGATCTGGGTTCAGTGTCTGGCATACTGCAAGTGCTTAATAAATGCTTATTGACCTAGCACAGCGCTGGAGCAGGGGCAACAATACAAGGAGCACGGGTGGATAAGAATAACAGCAAGAAGAGGTAATTTTGCACAGGGGAATGTCAGATTTAGAGTTAGGGGCCTGGCGTATGAAACTTAACTTGACTTCCTCATTCTGGGTAACATGGTGTGGTTGGGGCAGGGCCAAGAATCAGAGAATCTGAATTTGAATTCTGCCTGGGCTGACTTAATCTAGTGATGGTCATTTAATGTCTCTGCTTGATCTTCCTCTTTCAGTAAAAAGTGGAGTCAGAGCAGATGACCCGAAGGGTCTGAAATTTTGGGGTCCCTTCCAACTCTTCAGCCTGACTCAGTCAGCCTCCATGAAAGAGAGCAATTGGACGAGATGCAAACTCAGAAAGTGGGATGGGGTAAAGAAAGGGGCAAAGGGGAAAGAGAAGCTCCTTGAAGAGGATCTGGATGGAAGGGGCGCTTCCACATGGCGCCTGACTTCTGCAGGAGAGTGGGGGGGGGAAGGAGAGAGAAATGCTGATCTTCACTTTCCATTTCTTCACACTCCCTAGCCCCCTTCCCTCCTTCTTACTCCTGGAGGGGAAATTCTGAGGCTGAACGTCAGGAAGTATTCCATAATTGCAGCACTTTTCTGTTCTGCAGAAGAAATGAGATCAGGCAGGAAGGAGCCTCCAGAAGGGAGAGAATTTAGGACAGGAAGAATGGTGGAGACCACTTAGTATGATCATAGTTCCTTCCTGCATCTTCTCCTATCTCCCTCTCCTCTCCTCAGGCTTTTTTTTGGCTGGATCACTACAATTCAGGTTCACATTATTTCCTTCCTGGATTAATGTTGGTCCCCTCTCCAATCCATCCTCTACAAAGCAGCCAGTTATATGTCTAAAGCAAAAATGAGACCATTCATTTTCTGCTCAAGAAGCTTCAGTGACTCCCTGTTGCCTCTAGGATAAGATGAACTTCTCAGGCTTCTGAGACAGTGAAATGAGAAAGCAAGTCAGGAAGACTGAATTCGTTGTCTCTGTCTCTGTCTCTGTCTCTGTGTATTAGAAGGTTCCTAGCTGGCAAATCACTTAACTTCTGTTTGCCTCAGTTTCCTCATTTGTAATGATGATAATAATATCTACCTCCCAAGGTTGTTGGGAAGAGTAAATGGGATATTTGGCACACAATAGGCTCTTCGTAAATGGGTAATGAATTGGAATGAAATTGACCCTTCCATCTTACAGATCAAGAATTATAATGGAAAGGACTTTGGATTTGGAGGAAAAGGATTTGGGCTGTGCTGCTACATGACCTTGGGCAAGTTATTTAATAATAATAGACTCAGATAATTTACTTGTCATATTTATGGAGAAAGGAAAAATTTATGACCAAATAGGAGATAGGGAACATTAAGAAATGCAAAATGGATGATTTTGAGTATGTTAAATTAAAAAGTTTTGGCACAAACAGAGCCAATGCAACCAAGATTATAAGGGAAGCAGAAAGCTGGGAAACAATTTTTACAACCAGTGTTTCTGATAAATATCTTATTTCTAAAATATATAGAGAACTGAGTCAAATTTATAAGAATACAAGTCATTCATCAATTGATAAATGGTCAAAGGATATGAACAGGCAGTTTCAGATGAAGAAATCAGTGAAATCCATCAGTGGTCATATAAAAATGCTGTAATGATTAGAGAAATACCAATTAAAACATCTCTGAGTTATCATCTCACACCTATGAGATTGATTATATGACAGAAAAGGAAAATGGCAAATGTTGGAGAGCCCTGTGGGAAAATTGGAAAACTAATGCATTATTAGTGGAGTTGTGAACTGACCCAACCATTCTGGAAAATAATTGGAGCTATGTCCCCCAAAATTATTAAAAAAAACATGCATGCCTTTTGATCCAGCGATACCACTATTAGGTCTGTATACCAAAGAGGTCACAAAAAGGGAAAAGGACCCACATGTACAAACATGTTTATAGCAGCTCTCTTTCTGGTGGCAAGGACCTGGAAATCAAGGAGATTTCCATCAATTGATGAATGGCTGAACAAATTGTGGTATATTAATGTAATGTGATACTGTTGTTCTATCAGAAATGATGATCAGGTGGATTTCAGAAAAACCTGGAAAGACTTACATGAACTGATGCAGAGTGAAGTGAGCAGAACCAGGAGAACGTTGTATACAGCAACAGCAATATCGTATGATGATGAGCTATGATAGACTTAGCCCTTTGCAGCAATAGAGTGTTCTAAGATAATTCCAAAAGATTCATGATTGAAACTGTTATCCACATCCAGAGAAAGAACTATGGAGTCTGAAATGCAGATCAAAAGATACCATTTTTATTTGCTGCATGTTTTTTCCCTTTCTTGTGGTTTTTCTTTTTTTGTTCTGATTCTTCTTTTACAACATGACTAATGTGAAAATATGTTTAATATGATTGTAAATGTAGAGTTTAAATCATTTTGCTTGCTGTCCTGGAGAGGGGGGAGGGGAGTGAAGAAGGGAGAAAAAAATGGAAATCAAAATCTCAAAAGTAAATTATGAAAACTAAATATATGTATATATATATATACATACATACACAAACTCCACTATGTGGGGAGCTTATATATATATATATATACACACATATATATAATATATGTGTGTATATATATGTATATATATAATGTATATATATATACATATACATATATATATAAGCTCCCCACATAGCGAATCTTTAAGGTTTAAAAATCATTTCAACATCTCTGTGGCCTTATTACTGCAATCACAAATGAATATACACATGGGATCAATAAGTACCTATGATAGCCTGGTCTCAGCCATAGCATTGGCTGATAGCTATAATTGCTTCTATCACAATTTACCAAGTGTTTGGATTAGCTCAGAGTGTAATGTTGGAGTTGGCCACCAGGTGGAATCCTACTCGAATTATCCATCTAAGTACCAAGTGGTTCAGTTGTGGGTCAGACTTTGTGACTCCATTGGGGTTTTTCTTGGCAGAGACACTGGAGTGGTTTGCCATTTCCTTCTTCAGCCCATTTTACAGATGAGTAAACTGAGGCAAACAGGAGTTGAGTGACTTGTCCAGGGTCACACAGATAGTAAATGTCCAAGGCTCGATTTTAACTCAGCTCTTTGCAGATTTGGAGTTCTATCAACTGTGCCAGCTAACTGCCCAAAGACTCATCTTCCTGGGTACAAATCACATTCTCATGGGGAAGACAGCACTTAAAGAACTGGGAACACAGAAGATCTAGTCAGAGTAGAGGGAGGGAAGGCATTAGCAGCTGGAGAAGAAGGACTCCTGAAGAAGCTGGGGTTTGAGCTGGTACTTGAAGCCAGCCAGGGAGGCACAGCTGAGGGGTAGGGCAAGGATTCCAGAAGTGAGACACAGCCAGGGCAAAGGCGTGGAGGTGGGAGATTGCTGGGAAACAGGGTGTCTTGTTCTAGGAACTTCAAGGAGGCTGGAGTGGCTTCGTGGTAGAATTTATGAAAGGGAGCAAGGTGCAAGAAGGCTGGAAAGGTAGGAAGGGAGTTATTTTTGTTCTTGGAGGTAGTAGGGAGCCACCGGAGCTCTTTGAGAATGGTAGGTGTGGGTGACATTGTCAGAACTTACTTTAGGGAAATCCTCTTGGCAGCTAATTGTTGGAAGTGGAGAGAACACTGGGTCTGGGATCTTCTGGCCCAGTCTCCTTCACTTAGTAGCTGTGTAACCCTCACTCCATCTATCTTCCTCATTTGCCTCAAATGTAAAATGGAGATGCTACTAGCACCAACTAACATAACGATCAGAGCTGTTAGGAGGAGCTAATGAAATAGTGTTTGTAAGGCACTTGGCACATAGTAGGCTTTTGCCCACCTTTCTCCTCAGCAGCTGACAGCGGATGGCCCTTTGGATTTGGGTCCTTTTTGGTGGCCCCTGAGTCTTGGGATCCCTGGGTCATACCCCACGGACTTTCAGACTTCTCTGTTGCCCTCTTCCCAGAAGGAAGAACTCGATGATCTCTGAGTTTCCAGGCAGTTCTGAGCTGAGGTGATTTTTCCACTCTTGGGGAGGGTCTCTTTATCATCCTGGCAGAAATGGAAGGAACCTTGGTGTACAGGTATCAGGGGCTGCTCCTCCCACCCACCCACGCGCCCCCACTTTCCCAGCATCAGAGTTGGCGCCAAATGTAACTGGTTTCCCACTCTTCATTGCCCACCAAAGGTCTCCCTTTGAAGCCGATACCTATCCCTTCCCATGAGGTAGCTGATGGGGTCTGAGTTCAAATGTGATCTCTTGGCTCAGATACTCAGTTTCTTCAGCTGTAAAATGGGGAGAAGTTGTGGAGGGAAATTTAAGCTCAATGTCAAGAAAAACTCCCCAACACTTAAATTTACTTCAGAATGGGGGAGTTTCCTAGGGGGGAGTGGGTCTCCCCTCGTTGGATGTCTCCTAGCAGAAGCTAGATGAAAAGGGAGTCTTGTTGGGTTCCAGGGCCCCAGGTCCCTCCTGCCTCTGAAAGGCTGACATTGCAAACATGGAGCAAAAGCCCAAAGCATGATGTTGATGGGAAGAGCATCCCTGTAATGAGGGGCAAGGACTGTATTCAGACATCAAACTTGAAGATCCGGGATCTTGCCTGTCATTTCTTCCTGCTTGCCCCTCTCCCTCTGGAGCCCTCTGCCCCTGATGCCCCGGCGTCTCCTCCATCCTCTTCCTTTCTGCACTCAGATTTTGTGCCCTCACTGGGTACTCCCTCACCTTGGGGCACCTTGCTCCATGGCCGTGGGAAAGGAACATCTGGGATCCTTGGGGGGAAAGACCCTCCTGATCTCCCTTCTGGGAGAAATCATGACCCGGCTCTGCTGGGAAGCAAGTGCTTCTCATGCCAGCCCCTCCCCTTTCTGGGAAGGGACCATTGCTCACTCCTGGCCATCCCTTCCTCCTTTTCCATGCCCTCCTCTTTTATTCCTGCCTCTGCCCCCCTCTATAAAAGGCTGATGGATGCCCCTGTGGGATATAGTGATCTAGACCAGCCAAAAGGTAAGTAAGTGGGGAACCTTTCTAGGAGTGGGAACCTTCCACCCCTACGTAGGCAAGGTCCCAGCAGCTCTGGAGCTTCTCTTGAAACCACAAGACGTCCAGATTTCCCCATATTCAGGGAAGAGGAGGGCAGAAATTTTGGGGACTTAGAGGGGTGAGAGGGTAGAAGGGACCTGCTGCAGAGAAAAGGGAAGAAGAAGAATCCTACTGAATCTTTTCCCCATTTTTCCCTGGCTCCAGCTCAGCCCAGCCTCAGTAGCCAATGCTGCCCAGGATTTCAGGGTCTTCCCTACTCCCACAGATGTAATGGGTCTCCCCAAACCTTCCAAGCTGCTCTTCTACTGCCTGCTGCTCCCAGACCTGGTCCTGGGTGAGTCCCTCCTGGTCCGTGGGGCTG
The DNA here is from genome assembly GCA_023553655.1 of Myrmecobius fasciatus. Classification (NCBI taxonomy): domain Eukaryota; kingdom Metazoa; phylum Chordata; class Mammalia; order Dasyuromorphia; family Myrmecobiidae; genus Myrmecobius; species Myrmecobius fasciatus. The sequence goes on from JAJPUD010005364.1 coordinate 133,207, forward strand.
TGTCCCCTGCTTCTCCTATCTATTCCCTGAAGTCAAACTAAGAAAACAGGTTCCCTTGGGTCCATATGAGGGCTTATGTGTTATGATGTAGCTGGCCACCATGAAAATAACACGGCCCCAGACTCCCTTGTGTGACCTTGGGTAAATCCCCTTTATCTCTGATCCTATTCTAGAGAGAGGGGAGAAGTCTGGGCTTGTTGGTGGGGGTCCTTCTGATCCCTCCTACCCTCAGTTTCTCATTTTGCTTCTTTTTATCCTTCTTGCCCTCAGGCCAGATGTCCAAATGGACCGCTCCTCCCCAGATCGCCTGCCCAGAGGGATCCAAGGTCTATGACTCCCATTGCTATGGAGTATTCCAGGAACCCAAAGCCTGGAACGCTGCCGAGGTGCTTGGATGGTTTGTAGAGTGGACGGGGAGGAGTGTTTACTCTTTTATCTCAGGGCTCCCAGGTCGATGAGATTCCACCTTCATGCCCCCCTGATCTGACCCAGCTGTCACTCCTGGTTTTCCCCCTCCCACCTCATCCTTAATCCTCCCCACCAGCCCTGAGGCTCTCTCTGGGCAGTTCCTGCAAGGATAGGACCTCCACCGGCCCCACAGCCCTTCTTTTCTGATAGCTATCTCTCCTCCCTTCCCTTCCTCCACCCTGCCCTCTCACTATAATGTCCCTTCTCTTCTCTTCCACAGCTGAAGTGCCAAAGCTGGACCTCAGGCCATCTCTTGTCCTTGATGAATGAGTCAGAAGCTGCCTTTGTGGCTGCCCTGGCCACCCAGAGTTTAGGAGAGAAGCGGAGCCATCTCTGGATTGGTCTTCATGACCCCTCCCAGGTTTTTCCACTCCCCCCCATATAATCCATCTCTTGTATTTGAATTCTGGGACTGAAGAGGGGGAGGGGGAAATGGGGGAAGAAAGAGCCACGGAGAAGAGAAGGATACTCCATGGGGTGGCTGGCCCTCTTATCTGGACCCATCCTCACAATCAATTTGCTTACCAATCCTCAGTCTTCCCCATGTGGCCATCCATGCAGAGACCCATTGTTAAACTCAACTCCTGCCTGTTTCTTTGGGTTTCCTTGGGAGAGGGGGAATGGAAATGGATGGGCTGCCTCTAGTTCCCCTTCACTGGAGGTTTTCAAATAGAGGCTGATAATCATAGGAGGTATCAGAGTATAAGGAAGAATCCTAGATTAAGTCAGAGGTCCTGGGTTCAAATCCCAGCTTTGCCACTGGAACCTGCTTGACTTCGGGCAAGTTTCAAAAGTGTGTAAAGGAAGGTGGTAGCTTAGGTGACCTCTCAGGTACCTTTCAACTTGGAAATCAAGGATAATAATAATAGCTCGCATTTAGAGACCACTTTTGCAAAATGCTTTCTGTACTGGGTTTAATAAACTCCTCATAACAACCTTTGGAGGGAGGTGCTATCATCACCATTTTAGAGATGAGGAAACTGAGGCAGAGAGAAGTAAAATGCTTTGTGCAAGGTCACAGAGCTGGGATGATTGAAGCAGGATTCAAATTTGGTTCTTTCTGGCTCCAGCATCCTCCCCACTATACCACAGGTCGCCTTTATGATGATACTATTTGTTGGGTGATTTTCAGAGGGGATTTTTACTCAATGTGTTCTGAGGTTCCTTCCAATGCTGAGATGATCTGGACTTCCCTCCTCAGAAGCGCCGCTGGCACTGGAGTGACAATGCCATGCTTACCTTAAATAGCTGGGAGAAAGGAGCCCCCGCCAAAACCACCCCCAAGTTCTGTGTGAGTCTGTCCCCACGCTCAGGTGAGAGACTTTACTCCTATCTGCCATCCTTTCCCCTAAGTCAAACAGAGCCATGGGGACTTGAGGCTGCCCTCTTCCTCTTGCTCATTTCTTTTTTATTCCTCTTTCTTCTCAATTCTTTCTTTTCTAGATCATAAATCCACATTTCACTCATGGGGTTGTGCAGCTCCTGAGCTCAGAGCCATTAGAGCGGAGCCCACTTCTTTTCTTTTTGTCTTCAGGGTATCTACAGTGGAAGGATCAACATTGCAATGAGGAGCTTCCCTTTATCTGCAAGTTCTCAGTCTAGAGTGACTTAACAGCACCTGGATAGGGGCTGAAGAGAGGGGGGAACTGAGTAAGAAGTCACCATGGAGCTAGGAATGGACTCAGGAGACCAGGGGTCCAGCCTCTGCTCTCCCAAAGATTCTCCTTCTCTTCCTTGCCCTTCCTTTCCTTCTTTGCCTCTTCCTTCCCTTTATTCTCTCTTCTTCCTCCTCCCTTTCCTTTTCTTCTCTCATCTCCTTCCAATCTTTCTTCTTCCCTACCTTTTCTCTCTCTCCTCCACTCTTCTTCCTTCCCCTTCCTATGCCTCTTCCCTTCACTCCTTTTCCTCTTCTCCTCTTCATTTTCCTCTCCTCTTTTTCTTTTCCTTCCTTTCCCCCTCTTCCTTTTATGTTCCCCAATTTCTCCATTCCCTTCTTTCACCCAAGTTTCTATGTGGATTTTATGGCCCAGAATTCTAAAAACATCAAAATAAATGTTTGTCTTCTCCAACTGAATGTCTCCTATGTTTATTTTGTTTGAATTAAAAAAAGATATTCTTTTAAAAATGGTATTTTATTTTTTCCCCCAATCCCATGTCAAGACAATTTTTAGCATTCAGTTTTACTGATTTTGACTTCCAAATGTTTCTCCCTCCTTCCTGATAAACAATTTGATTGAGGTCATACATATGTTATCATGTAAAACATATTTCCAAAATAGTCACAGTTGTGAAAGAAGAAATAGATTAAAAGAAAAAAAATCATGAAGAAGAATAACATTAGTAAAAAAAAGGATAGTTCAATCTGCATTCACAATCCATCAACTCTTTATTCTGGATGTTGATAGCATTTTTTTTGTATGTGAATTCTTTGTAGTTGTCTTGCTTGGATCATTGCTAAGAAGAGCTGAGTCATTAATAATTGATCATCTTACAATGTTTTTGATACTGTGTATAATGTTTTCCTGGTTCTACTTATTTCACTTTGCATCAGTTTATATGTCTTTCCAGGTTTTTCTGAAATCTACCTGCCCATTTTTCTTTCTTTCTTTTAAAAATAATAAAAATAGCCTTTTATTTTTTGAAATACATGCAAAGGGGGCAGCTAGGTGGCGCAGCCCTGAAGTCAGGAGGACTTGAGTTCAAATTTGGTGTCAGACACTTAACATTTCCTAGCTGTGTGACCCTGGGCAAGTCACTTAACCCTAGTTGCCTCAGCAAAAAGCAAAAAAAAAAAAAAAAAAAAAAAAAAAAAGAAAGAAAAAAAGAAATACATGAAAAGATACTCTTCAACATTCACCCTTGCAAAACCTTGTGTTCTAGATTTTTTTTCCTCTCCTTCCCTCCCCTAGACAGCAGGTAATCCAATATAGGTTAAACATGTGTAATTCTTCTAAACATATTTGCACATTTGTCATTTTGTGCAAGAAAAAATCAGCTCAAAATGGAGAAAAATCATAAAAAAAGAAAAAAAAACAAGCAAACAAACAAACAGCAACAACAAAAAATAGAATGCTTTGATCCACATTCAGTCTCTGTACTTCCCTCTCTGGATGCAGATAGCTCTTTTCATCACACGTCTATGGAATTGCTTCGAATTACCTCATTATTGTAAAGAGCCAAGTCTATCACATAGATCATCTCATCCATCACATCACCATCACATCCACCGATCATCTCACCCTCTTGTTGTTGCTGTGTACAATGATCTCTTGGTTCTACTCCCTTCACTTAGCATTTCTCCAGGACTTTCTGAAATTGTCCTGCTGATCACTTCTTATAGAACAATAATATTCTACAACATTAATATCCCATAACTCATTCAACCACTCTCCGATTGATGGGCATCCATTCAGTTTCCAGTTTCTAGCCACCACAAAGAGGGCTGCCACAAACATTCTTGCACATGTGGGGCCCTTTCCCTCCTTTAAGATCTCTTTGGGACACAGACCCAGTAGAGACACTTGGATCAAAGGGTATGTACAGTATAATAGCCCTTTGGGCAGAGTTCCAAATTGCTCACAGAATGGTTGGTTCAGGTCACAACTCCATCAATAATGTATCAGTGTTCCAATTTTTCCGTATCCCCTCCAACATTTATCATTATGGAAAGGGGGTTTGGGTGATCAAGAAAGATGCTTGTTGTATTTGAAGTCAGAAAGAGTTTGAGTTTAAATCTGGCCTCAGATATTTACTGATGTTGCAGTGGTTTAGAGCATCCCTGGACCTCCCAAGACAGTTATCAAAGACCTTTGGGACCTGGGAGATGTGATTGACACTGACACAGGTGTAGACATTCTGGGTCAGCTTACCCTGTGGCTAAGAGCATCCTCTTTCCATTGGCTGCTCCATTATTCAATGGAACTTTAGGAAGCACATCCAGTCCCAGAATGCCTAATACAATGTAGATGTGCTTTCTAAAGATCTGAATCGACCTCAAGAAAATCATGACCCTAGACCAGCAATATTGAATGGGACAGATCGATATCGTTCTACTAGGATACTCCGATGATGATGCTTTTGCTCTTTCCCAGTCACCAATGGAGTGAAGCAAGGCTGGCTGCTTGTTCCCTTGCTTTCTAGAATGATGTTATCAGGTGTCTTCAACAATGATGAAAAATGCATCCAGGTCATCTAACCACATTGTAGAAGGCAGAGATTGCCCTAGAATATCTGTAAACTTGACGTTGAAATAACTCTGGGGTGCCATAATGTCCTGGAATAATGAAATGGAAATAACAAATGAAAAGTAAACGATACCAATAAAAATATCCTTTTAAAAAAGTGTCATGGCTCCCTTCTAGAAAGCAATTTGGAATTTTAGCCCAAAGTCACTAAGCCCTTCAGGCCCTTTAATTCATCCACATCACTCCCAGGCATTTACTCCTTTTAATTGAAGAGAGGTGCTCCGTGAATGTGATGGACATTTTGAGATACAATCAGGGTGTGACTTTGTTTTGCTCGACAATATTGTTTTGATAAAAGGATCTTCTTGGAATCACACACACACACACACACACACACACACACACACACGTTTCCAGAATAAAAGTTTGAACCCCCAGGAAAAGGAGATAGCTGCAAAATGGAAATTTCGGGATGGGTGTAGAGCAAACTTGTGCATTGTCTGTCCAGTCACCCCTTGCACTTCCCTGGCATCCACCTCCCATCTGCTCCCTAGGACCTCTGCCCATTGCTTTTTTTGTTGTTTGTTTTGGTTTTTTGTTTTGGTTTGGCTCTCTCTCTCTCTCTCTCTCTCTCTCTCTCTCTCTCTCTCTCTCTCTATGTGTGTGTGTGTGTATGTATGTGTATATATATATACATAGTATACACACACACATATATATATATACAGTATATATAAGTACAGAATATATATATGTACACACACACACAGTGTGTATATACATTCATACACATATATATACACATATATACAGTATATAAGTACAGAATATATATTATATACACAGTATACATGTACAGAATATATATACACACATATATACACAGTATATATGTACAGAATATATATATATATATATACATGTATATATACAGTATATATAAGTACAGAATATATATATACATGTATACACAGTATATATGTACAGAATATACATATATATACACACATACACACACACATATATATACATATGTTCCACATGTTCCCCCATCATGCTGACTTGAATATGTATTCAAACCAAACACAGGTGACCTAAGTCCATGTTTTACGTACAATCCTCTTGTTCTCTTCTTGGTAATTGGAGAGGTTTGTATTGGTTTATGTCTGACAAGCCCATCATTAAAAGAGGAAAAGCAAGCTTTGGGATTGCTGGCCCAGTGCTGGTGACCGAAGGAGCCTTGCCAAGCCCTCTGGGATTTCTTTCTTATCTGAGAGACTCCAGGAAGCCATGGTAAAGCCAAGGCATCCTGCCACCTTGCCCCCCCTGGCTGCACCTTTCCTAGAGTCCTTCCTTCCATATCAGGGCACTGCTGGAAACTCCCCCACCCTGCTCCTCCCCCCAAGGCTATGGGAATGGGGCAGCTGGTCACTGTGGGAGAAGGTGCTAACCCTGAGAAGCTAGTGTCCCTCTCCGCCAGGAGGAAGGTGTTTCTCAGACTAGCTCCTGCACCTCCCATCTCTGTCTCAATCTCATTCCCCTTTGGGGCTCTCCTTATAAAGTGCCCTCTCATGCTAGGCCAGACACACGGCCTCACAGTCCTGCCCGTCTGGTGAGTGAGGGATGAAGGGCCCTGGAAAGGGCCTGGTCACTTCACCTGCTGAGGTTATTCCCTTTTCAGAGCAAGGAGGAGGCATCTTCCCTCAGGAAGGGAGCAGGTTCAGAGAGAAATGAAAAAGTCACTATTTATTCCTGAACATCTGTGCAAGGGAAGGGCCTTTTCCTTCATGTCCAGCTCCCGCCAGCTTTGGTCCAGCCCCAGAATCAGCCTCCACATCCTGGGAAAGGAGAGGTGGGAGGGGACAGTAGAGAGCTCAGTGAAGAGAGAGCAAGCTCGGAGCCCCCATCCCTGGGCTGACCTCAGGGCTAGGGGTGCATGGGCTCAGGGGCTCTGCTCTATATCCTCAGACTCCAGAGGGATGCTGCCTCTCCCTTTCTCAGAGATGCTCTTTGCCTGCCTGCTCCTCACAGGTCTGGCCCAAGGTGAGAACCTCCCTCTTACTTCCCACCCGGACCTAGAACAGAGGAAAGAGAGCCGAGAGCAAAGGGATGTGGGCAAGAAAGAAGCCCTGTAGGCAGCTGGGGACTTCAGATAGAGGCTGAGGGCTCCTCCATCCCTCTTGTGTCTTCCTTCGCCCAGGACTGGAGGACCCCTTGGATCCTCCCTTAGCCAGGAGCTCCTGCCCTGAAGGCTTCAGGTGGTTTGGTTCCCACTGCTATGGTTTAACCCGCCAAGAGGAGACCTGGAGCTTCGCAGAAGTGGGTTGGGAGAAAGGGGTCCTTGAGGGAGGGGAAGGGTGGGGCCCCCACCTTAGTGAGCTCTGGAAGGGCTCTGCCCTTCTGCCAGGGAGCATTTTCCTCGGGACCCTCACCCCCTTTTTTGCCTCCAGTGACTGCCCTGCCCCTTGTAGTTGTCCCCATCCCCTGCCCCTTTCTCCTTCCTCAATGACACGAGTACCTCCTGCTTTCTCTCACAGCTGCTGTGTCAAGACTACCCCTCAGGCCACCTTGTGTCCCTGCTCAGTGAGGCTGAGACACATTTCGTGGCCACCATGATTGCTGAGAATGGGGGCAGTCAGAAGCCCATTTGGGTTGGTCTGTATGACCCCTATGAGGTGAGATCCCAAAGTGCCCCCTCTCCTTGCTCAGAGGAATAGTGGTTGGGGAGGGGGGAGGTCTTGTGCCAGTCATCCTGCCTCAGGGTCTTTCTCTCCTTTCCAAAATAAAGGTCTGGCCCTCTGGGAAAGGGAAGGAATGGGGAAAGAAACCTGAAAACTGTTGCAAAGGGGAAATTTAGGCATGGGGGTGGGGAAAGCCTGTGCAGTGTCTGTCCAGTCACCCCTTGGATCCCCTGGCATCCACCTCCATCTGCTCCTCAGGACCTCTGCCCATTGCTGCTTTTTCTTTTGTTTGTTTGTTTTTGCTTTTTTGCTGAGGCAATGGGGTTAAGTGACTTGCCCAGGGTCACACAGCTAGGAAGTGTTAAGTGTCTGAGGCCAGTTTTGAACTCAGGTCTTCCTGATTTCAGGGCTGGTGCTCTAACCACTGTGCCATCTAGCTGTCCCCTGCCCATTGCTTTTGATTCAATTCGCATGGATGAGCTCAGCGCCTCAACCCTGAGCTTCCCCTAAAAATTGTAATAAGAGCTGAGCTTACCAAAAAGTAAAAACAACCTGCCCCCTTTAGAAGTCCCCCCAAAACCTCACATTCTAATGAATGGGGCAGCATGTGAATAAGCAAGTCCCTTTGGCAGTTGAGTGGAGGATGGATTGGAGTAGGGAGAGATTTGAGGCAGGGAGACAAGTTACAAGGCTAATGTAATGCTTTAAGCAGAGTCAATGAGAACCTGAACTTGGGACCAGGCTCTGACAGTGGCCAGAAGGGAAGACTCAGGAAATGCCAAGGAGACCTTGCCTATTAAAATGAGCCCAAGGTTTAGATATGAGGGATGAGGGAGAGTGAGGGATCAGGAACCAAACCAAGGTTGGGAACTGGAGTGATTGGGTGGAGTGGTGGACTCTCTGACAGAGAGCAGAAGCTGGGAAGAGGTTAGGGTCTAGGGAGACAGATAATTAAGTCTTCTTTGGACATGTTGAGTTTGAGGTGTCCAAGAGGCCACTGGAGATGGATGTGGAGGAGAGTTCAAAAGGGAGGTGAGGGCTGGATTTGTGACTTAGGGGTCCCTAGGGTTATGGGACTGGCTGGGCCAGGAAGAGGAGTGTCAGAGCAGGATAGAGGAGTTTGAGACACAGAAATTATAGAGGGGTCCCTGGTGGGGGCAGGATGGCTTGGGAATTCCAGCTGGAAGAGTAATATCAGCATCTGGAAGGCTTAGCGGGCAGAGCAACCCCAACTTTCTCTGGGGGAACCTAGGGAAGGTTCATAAACAGCTGGTCTATAAGAGAGGGAGGGGAGGAGATTGGGGCCGTCTCACTCTTTACTAACCATTGCATTATCTGACCCATCCCCTAGAACCGCAGGTGGCGGTGGTCCAGCGGCAGTCTTTTTCTCTTTCAAGCCTGGGATAAGGGAGCCCCTAGTCAAACCAACCCAAACTATTGTGCAATCCTGACCCAAGATTCAGGTGAGAAAGAGAAAGAAACACCAATGATTCTGGCAATAACCAAGCATGTGTTTCCTGAAGCCCTGGATTCACAGGGGTCCCTCCTTAACTAGAATATGAGCTCTCCCCTCTCCCTTCTCTCTCCTCTCCCTTCTCTCCCCTCTTTTCTCTTTTCCTCTTTTTTCCTCTCCTCTCCTCCTTCCCTTCCCCTCTCTTCTTCTCTCCTTTCCCTTCCTTCCCCTTCCTTTCCTTACCCCTCCTTTCCCTTCTTTTCCTTTTCCTCTCTTTTTCCTCTCCTCACTTCCCTTTTACCTCACATTTCTTTATTTCTCTCCTTTTTTAGCCACAATGTCCTAGCTGGGTTGCTCACAATCTGAGCTCATTAGCAGGCTAGGTTCCAGAGGAAGACTGCTCCATCTCTCCTCTGGATTCTTAAAGTAAACTTAGATCTACACCCAACAGGGTTTCCAGAAGCCATTTATTTCCACGCTTTTATTGGACAGGCAAGGAGATTGAAAGTCAGAACTTGCAAAAGTTTACATATGTCCTGAGAGACTGGTTTTATAACAAGCCTCTACTGGTATACTTCCTCCAGTAATTATCAGTTCATATTAATTAAACATTCAGACTTGGAATTGTGCTTTGGATTTAAAAAAAAAAATCCATCGGGATAGAAAGAATAGCTGTTACAACCTCACCCCCACAGAAAAAATCCCAAGGGCACGTTCTCTCTCTCACAAATACACGCAGAGAAAAGGAAAAAGAGGTCTCAAACTGAGAAATCCCATGGACTGACATCCTTTGTGTCTAATGCAGACTTCGCTATCCAGTGCTATTCTCAGCAGCAGGATGGGCAGTGGATAGGATCTCTTCCAAAGCATCTTCTGTTAGTTGTTCCATTTGTTTCCATGGATTTTACACTTTCTCAAATAATCAAGGACTTTTAAGTTCTAGTCTAATGCACTAGATTGAGCCATTGATTCCATTAAAATAATTGCTTTAAGTTGGATAGGTTGTTTCGTTTGATACAATGACTCCCACTCTTACACACAAACGAGTGGAAGGAAAAGACCAAGGTCATCAGAATAGGGACCACCAGACCCACTCTATCCAGACGAACATAACCCATACTCTTTCTCGGTAGGTTTCCAAGCATGGAAGGATGAGCTGTGCAGAGTAAAGCTCCCCTACATCTGCAAGTTCAAAGCCTAGAAGTGGCAAATCGGAAGAATGAGTTGAGGTTCTTCAGCCCTTGATTCAAGTGGACTTTTGGAGGGTCCTGGTTATATTTTCTCTGCTTTTTTAGAGAATCTTCATTTCACTCACCTCCCCACACATGAACCTTTCTCCCCCTTGTCATGACCCTCCTGTACTCCGTCCTCCCTCCCCTCCCTTTTCCATCATCACCCTTATGCCCATTACTTTTGACCCAGAGCTCTGACCATGAAGAATAAACTGTCCTCCCTACCTTGCCTCATGTTCTATGTAGTTGTCACATGATTTTTCAAATATAAGTTATTGTGTACTCTAGCCTATTCTACGAGGCTATCTTTATTGATTTATTCATTAAGACTTTTTTTTTGCTGAGGCAATTGGAGTTAAGTGACTTGTCCAGGGTCACACAGCTAGGAAGTGTTAAGTGTCTGAGGCCACATTTGAACTCAGGTCTTCCTGACTTCAGGGCTGGTGCTCTATCCACTGTACGACCTAATTGCTCCTATTCATTAAGACTTTATTGAATAAATAATGAGTGACCTACTTGTTGATGAGACTCCTGCAGATTCCAGATGTCCCCCATCCTTTGGGGGGTGCAGAGGCTAACTGAAAGTAAAGACACAATCTGTGATGTATGTGATAGAATTCCAGAACCACAAAATTTCAGAATTGGAAAGGAACTTGACCACAATTTCATCGAAGCCATGAATCCTCAGGACAATATGCAGTCTAATTCCCCATTTTCAGAGAAGACAAGTTCCTGAAACAGGTCAGGGGGGCATCAGATGGGTACCTTCTAATAAAGGATGAGAACATTTCCATCCGTACCTGAGTGAGAAGACAGGGAGAACTTCCCATCAGATTTCAGAGACTGGAAATGCATTGGAGAACATCTGTGGCTAGAACGCTGTGGTGGGTGGGCTCTTGTCCCAGGACCCATCTCTCTCTGTCCAGTTCAAGAGGAGAATCCCCCTTTCCTGTCCAGAAGCCAGTGTGCAGCAGTGCAGATCTGTATTTTGGGTGAGGAAATCTCACGAGGAAAGCTTTTTCCTCCAGGAACTGTCCATGGTAGTCTTGAACAGCAGCAGGCAGAAGTTACATGACCTCAAACACAACTTTCTTGCCCACTTGGGCTGAGATGAGAGTTACTCAGAGTGTATTTTATCAGCCCCAAAGATTGTATTGACCAAAGTATTTTTAAGTTCTTATTTTATGTCAGACTTATTAGGGATACAAATAAAAGGAATAAGAAAGGTAGAATTTATGCTCAAGGAACTTACAAGCTAATGGAGAGAGGACAACATGAAAAAAGGAGCTGAATGAGAGAGAAGGTATCTGGGAAGGGGACATGGAGGTGAGGTCTGGAGAAGTGAATGCTTCTATTCCCCCAGGTGAATGAAACATTGCTAACCTGGGCCTTTCTCCAAGATGGAGACCAATGGAAGGCACTTTTCACTGAAGGAAAGGGACTGCCATGGCAGAAGCATGAGAGAGGAAAGGAAATTAGGAAGTGCATTTGGGGGACAAAGAATCTACCTATTGTGAAAAGTTTAGTGAGGGATAGTGGGAGATCATCTAGAAAGGTTTTAGTTTTGCACAGTTTTCTCTTTGAAGGTTATCAAGCCCAGCTTTATACCTGATCCAATATTATGCTCTCTAGTAGCCCTGACAGATGCATACTCAGCATGTTCTTGAATACTTTCCTGTGATAGGAAGCTCACTGCTCTTCTGGAAGGCCCTTTTCATTGTGGATGGATCATAATTATAAAAAATGGCCTCATGGGTGGACAAAAGCATAATCTTCCCAGTTGTTTCCAGTCATAAATTTGCTCCAGATAAAGAAACCAAAGCTGATCTCTCTTTAGATGACAGGATTGATAGTATTAGAGGGCTGCCAGTTGTGGCAGGCTTGTGCTTTCTAAGTTAAAGGAGTCGATACGAGGCAGGTAAAATGGACAATGAAGGAGTGTACCTCTGGGAGCCCATGATCCTTTGGGGGACTTTGAGTAACAGAGTGAAATTCCAATCTGGGATTCTGAATATATCTTTTGGAGGTGTGTGTGGAAATAAACAGCCTTGGTAATAGGATATCAATGTAGTTTATATGAATCAACCTTCTGAAGATCCTAGAGAGTTGGAGGGCAAGGAAATCAGAAATAAAGTAAGAATCTCAAGGGTGATGATGGTAAGTGCCTCCTGAAAAAGGAAAAAAAACTTAAGTGAAGATTAATCCAAACTTTAGAGGCTACAGCACACCAGGTTTTGGGAATCACCATTATGGATAAATTTACATAATTCCACTTCAGCATTTTTTCTGTCAATTCTTAAAAGTCAGTTTTACTTTGTAGCCCCCCACTTGAAAAGCTGCCCCTCATCTTCTGTACTCTGTGGATATAAAAAACATACCAAATATAACTCATGAGCCCTCACTAGTAGGTTTTCTTTTATTAGTTAGACAGACGATATGCATATTTCAAAACAAAGACATTTAATGAAAAACCCAGTAAGAAAAGGAATAATAAAAGAACATTTTCCTCATAGTTCTGGAATCCCAAGTATACACACATCATTGAGGGGGGAAAGGAGTGCATGGTTAGGGATCTCTGAGTGCAGGAGGAGCCCTCAGAGAGAGAACACATTTAATGCCAAAGATCTATTTGTAGAGTAGAACAGAGATAGGGCATGCTGGTGGCTTGCACAGTATCTGTGCTTGGAAGCACTTGAGTGTCCCAGACACATGCCCCAAAGGCCAGCTCCTGTCTCCCACGCTGCAGGGCCCATGTGTATCTTGTGAGGTCCATGAGCATCTCTCACTGGGTATCCTGAATCCCTTGTTCCAGCAGGGGGACTGTCTGTTTCATGTGGCCATCATCACCTGTGCTGGGCTAGGTTCAATCTATAGCCACCTCCTGGGCTTCACCTGGAGTCAGCTAAAAGGCTACTCTTTTTGTTTGGACATGGTTTTCTTTTACTCTGAGCCCAGAAACCAAACTTCAGCTTTCTTAGGGACAAAGGAAGGCCCTCACATCCCCACCTGGATCGTTGATTCCTCTCCACACAGAGAGGTGACAGCCATGGACCTACATATCAGTCTATACCCAAATCTGGATCTTCCCATACAAATATCCAAACCTTTGGAAAAAATAGGAAAAGAAAACAGGCATTTTTAAAAGTGCCTATAATGTACGGGGCACTCTGCCAAGTGATTTGCAAATTATCAACTTATTTGATCCTTATTTTATAGATAAGGAAACAGAGACACAGGAATTTTCCTAGAGTCATAATAATAAGTATCTGAATCTGGACTTGAACTCAGGCCTTGAACTCCAGTCCCAGCATTCTATCCCCTCTACCTAGATTGTGAAGTCCCAGAATAAAGGCGCCACCGATCTTTGTGTCGTTTCAAGCTCACCTGGTGTCTGGCAAGGCCACTGGTAACATATAGCACACCTGGATTTGGGCACCAGTAGGGTTGAATCACTCAGTGGGCACTCTGATAATCAGCCAAGCACCTCCAAAATGTTAACAATTAGGGCCTTAACTGGTTTCCATTGTTTAAGTGGACAAGGAAAGAAAAAAAGGGAGAAATGAGAGGCCAGAGGCAGGCAGTGCTCCTGAGCAGTAATTGTATGGCATTGGCTCACCATGCTGGTTCTGGTCCATGTTGAGCTGTCCAGCTCAAGGATGATATTGGGAAATCTCCTTGGTCCTGTGCATGCACCCTTGTCTCTCATCTCTCAGGGTCGTCTCTCAGTGTCATGTCCATATCTCTGTTTTATTTTGTTATTATTTCCACTTCCCTAAAATAAGTCTAGAAAAGGTGCTATTGGTCACTGAGGGTGGTGGTGGTGGTAGTGGTGACATATCATATGATCAACAGACTTAATTCATATTGATTCAATTCTAGGAATTAATATAAAGATAATATAATAAAATATAATATAATAAACATAATATAATATACAATTATATAATATAATAAACACAATATAATATAATATATTATAATATAACATAACATAACATAGCATAACATAGCATAACATAGCATAATATAATATAATATAATATAATATAATATAATATAATATAATATAATATAATATAATATAATATAATATAACATAACATAACATAACATAACATAACATGACATGACATGGCATGATATGATATGATATGATATGATATAATATAATATAATATAATACAACATAACATAACATAACATAACATAACATAACATGACATGACATGACATGACATAATATAATATAATATAATATAATATAATATAATATAATATAATATAATATAATATAATATAATATAAAATAGTGCGTCCAATCAGGCAACTAGGAATCCATTGGCTAGAATTCCCTCCTAATTTAGTTCTTTTGGGATTCTTGCCTTCTTCACCCAAGTCCTGCTGGGAATTCACTTTGTGTATATTCCTTCCTTCTCTATTCTCCAACCTATCACCAAATATATTAGGGTCATGGGAAAAAGGCAGCTGCCATCCTTTGGGGAGAGAATTGATCGTGTGTCCCTTCATTAATATTCCAGGAAGAATGAGTTTCTCGGGCCAACTCCTGACCCTGACTTGGGAAAGACCACACCCTTTGCTAGGAATGCCCCTACCCCAATCAACACACCTGTTCTGATTCCCACCCCCTGTCTTTGCTTAGGGAACACTTCTTCCACTCCTGCCAATGACCTTTCTCCATCTTGCCTTCTCTCTCTATAAAGTCTGCCACAATCTGGCCAGAAATACCTTCCCCCAACCTTCCCAGCCTGGTAAGTTGAGAGGAAAAGGATCTGGGGAAGTTGGGTCCATCCAGACCAATGAGACCAATCCGATTGTTGGTAGAAGGAGTCTTGGGGAAGGAGCTCAATTCTGGACAAGCATTAGTTTTCAGTCTGGAGCAACTCTGAAAGGGTGGGGGCTTCCCTTCTCCTAGTGACCATCAGATTCCTCCCAGCCCCCAGAGTCACCATACTCCTCAAGACCCCAGGAAGGGAAATGTAGGATTAAGAGCCCCATCTCTGACCTTGTTGCAGAGACAAGAACGCCTACATCTCACGGTCTGCGCTTTGCCCCCCTGTGTCCCACCATGTCGCCCACCTTCTCAGGAATACTGGTCACCTGCCTGCTCCTCTCAGACCTGACACAAGGTGAGTCCCCCCAGCATTTGGCCCCTGGGAGGAGAGTGGGAGGGGACAGTCAGACAGAAGAAGGGAGAAGTGGGGTTTGTGGGGATGGTGGAGATAGGCTTTGTGGATGGGGGCCACGGGGCCCAGCCCCCTCCCCTGTATCGCCTTTCCTCCCTTCCAGGCCAGGAGGAAGCCCCTGCTCCCCCCTCTGCCAAGATCTCTTGCCCTCAAGGCTCTGCCTTCCATGGCTCCCACTGCTATGGCTTACTGTTCACTAACGATTCCTGGGACACTGCCGAGGTTTGTCGGGGAGAGGGACCCCTGAGGTGGGGAGCCACCTTCTTATGCATTGTCTTCCATGTGAACCCTCTTCCTTACTTTTAACCATCTGTTCCTTCAGACTCTTATCCCTCTGTGGCTCTGGAGGCTTCCGGCTTCCTCCCAAACCCTTCTTCCTCTCCTCCTCCTTTGCTGAGCCCCCTCTTAGCTGCAGCTCCCCCCTCTCCTTCCCAGGCCCCCCCCTGCAATGACCCCAGCCTCTCCTGCTCCCCCCACAGCTGCTGTGCCAGGACTACTTCTCAGGCCACCTGCTGTCCCTGCTCAATAATGCCGAGTCCTCCTTCGTGGCCACCATTATTACCGAGAGCAGACCCGGTCTGAGACCCTTCTGGATCGGCCTTCGTGACTATAGTGAGGTGTGACCCTGAAACCCCTCCTTCTCTCTGCCCAGGGAGGGATCAGGAGGAAGGAGAGGGTTCTGCTCCCACTGTCCCCTGGGGGCCCCTCTCTGAACCTGGGAAGAGACTGTTCCAGGGGGCAGGAAGGTCTGGGGGGGGGGAGAGTGGCCAGTGCCAGGGAGGCTGAGCAATGGCCCAACAGGCTCTGGCGGAATCACAGTTGAAAGGCTCAGGGTGTAGTGTGAGAAAGGCCCAGCAAGACCTAGAAGCAAAGGGAGAGCCAGCGCACAACAGGATTGGCCACGAGAGACCCGGCTACTTGGAGCAATGCAACGATCCAAGACAACTCCAAAGGTGTCACCATGAAAAGCATTCCCCTCCTCCAGACAGAGAGGCGGGAATCCCAGGGCAAATGCAAGCAGAATTTTCTCACGGTCTCTCTTAGCTTTCTTTGGAAATATGGCTCATATGGAAATCCACGGGCATGACTGACATATTGCCTGCCTTCTTATTAGAGGGGGAGAGGTGGGAAGGAAGGGGAGAATTTGGGACTCAATTTGAAAAATGGACATATACATTCTGTTCTTTTTAAATCTCAAGGGCCGAATTCTCTGTGTATATATGTAGATGTACACACAAATACACATATATACATTATATGTGTGTATATACATATACATATATACACATATATATGTATATACCCTTCTCACACCCCATTCTTACTGCTATACCTATATATTATATGTGTGCATATATACATATATACATATTATATAGACATATATACAAATTATATATATATGTATATGTGTAGATACACACATATAGATATACAGAGATAGACCCTTCTCACACCCCACTCTTACTGCTGTACCTCTGCCCCATTTCTGCTCCTTGGATGGATAGGGTTGGCGTAGCTGGCTCTGAGCCCCCCAGAAGAGCTCCACACTGACACTCTGTGGAGACCCCAAACCACAAAACAATTTCCTGCAGAAAGCAGGAGTTTAGGAAAGCGTCCCAAACATGCAATCCCCCAGACTCCCCTAGCAGCTCAGGGCAGGTGAGGGTCAGCGTAGGGCAGAAAAGGACAAGGAGCCGAGTCTCGGGGACTGAGGCAGGTGAGATGGGGAAGGATCTGACTGACCTTTTAGACGGGGCAGCTATGGAAGGCAGGAGGAAGAATGCTGAGGAATTGCAGAGGCAGTAGTTTGGCAGCTTATGGAGGGCTTCAGAGAACCCAGAAAGCCTGGGAATTCCGGAGGCTGGTTTGGGGCTCTCTGATCTGAGGGAAAGGAGAGGCTAAGTGATTGGGGAAAAGCCTCATTTTGCACTAATTGTCGCCTTTCCTGGTCCTCCCTCCCCAGAATGGTCGGTGGAAATGGAGCAGCAATGCCCTGTACATCTACCACGCCTGGGAAAATAACGCTCCCAGTAGTAACCAAGCCAACTTCTGTGCCGTTCTGACTCCTGAATCTGGTGAGGGAACAAAACGCCAGCAGTTCTGCTATCCGTCCAGGCCGATTCCCTCACTTCTCAGCCCCTGGATAGATGGGGCACCTCTGTATTTAAAATGTGGAAGTGTCTCTCCTCTGCCCTCCCTTCTGTCTCCTCTCCTCTTTTCTTCCCCTTCCCTTTCTCTTTCCTTTCATTTTCCCCCTTAATCTTCTCTCCTTCAGCTACCCTCTGCTCTCCTATCTCCTTTTTTCTCTTTTTCCCAACTCTCTTCCCTTTTCTTTCCTTTCAATCTCTCATTTTTCTTCTCATCCCTTTTACTTTCCACTCCTCCTTTACTCTTCCTTCTACTTTATTTATTTATTTATTTTATTTTTTTGCTGAGACAATTGAGGTTAAATGACTTGCCCAGGGTCACACAGCTAGGGAATGTTAAGTGTCTGTTTTACCAGATTTGAACTCGGGAACTCCTGACTTCAGGGCTGGTTCTCTATCCACTGCACCACCTAGCTGCTTCCTTCTACTTTAGACCATAAGAGCATACATGAATGGATAGAGGGCCCCTGGCATGAGGCATCCCGTAAGGGATGAATTTCTACTGGTTTCCCTGGCCAGTCTAACCTAGGCTATCTCTCTGCAGGATTTCAGAGATGGAGAAATGAACCCTGTCATGAAAAACACCCTTTCCTCTGCAAATTCAAAGCCTAGAGGAGATAAGTGTGAACAAGGAGTGGGGATTCTCCAGTCCTGGAGCCAGACATGCACCCCGAGGACCTTGATTGATCTGCCTTCCCAGAAACCCTTCTTCCTCACTCCCACATCTCTTTTTTTTTGAAATCTTCATTTCTCTTCCTCCTCTCACTTATATTCTTCTTGGGGCTGCTTGGCCTGGGGTACTGGCAACAGGAATAAACCATCCTCTCTACCATCCCACTGTCTCTAGTGTTTGTTTGGTATCCAATCTGGAGAGTCATTGACACAGGAGTGCATGTGTGTTTGTATGTGGATAGATGAATTTCAGCATGAAACAGTCTTTCTTCTCCCCTTCAATCACAGCTTTTCATTATTCATTCTTTTAATAAGACTTTACTAAACCAAAATTGGAGAATGCAACCCCTGAGGACAACAGATAAGGGAAATTACGTCCCCTCCCCTTGTAAGTTGTAAAGAAAATATCCACGATGCCCAAGACAGAAACCCAGAACCACAAAATTTCAAAGTTGAAAGAGATCTTGGCCATTATGTAGTCTAAGCCATATCCCAAAACCACCACAGGGCAATATGCAAGATCTTTATTTTAGTCCATTTCCCCTTTTCAAAGAGGAAGACATATTGAAAGGTTTGAGGCAGGTTTGAATCTCATGGATACCTCCTTCTGGAAAGTTAGGGCATCCTCACTGACATCTAGTCAGAGATTGTGGCTGGCCAGGGCTCTAGGGAGAATGGACTCTCATCCCAGGAGCCATCTCTCTCTGCCTGACTATGAAAGGTGCAACAGTTTTCAAAGTTTTATCTTTCTCTTTACCTGTTCAAAAACTTATGGTCACTACAGCAGATTATGAGGGAAGCTAAGTTTGTGTATGTATGAAGTTTCCTGCTCCCAGGAGCTATTGATGTCTGTTTTGGGGTGGTAGCTCCTGGGTATTCCATGTGCTCATCCACAGCTTTCTCACCCACTCAACTTGAGATGAGCATTATTGATAATGGACTTTCACAAGAAATTACATCAGCCAAGACCATTTTAGAGTCCCTCTAGATAAACACAGAGAAGTGGACTTGTGCTTGCCCAATTGGCTGTGGAGAGGTGTTCCTTTAGTGAGGAGATTCCTGTATCAGAAAAAAAAATCTCAGAATTTAAAATTGGAAGCCTTCTGTAACAGCCATATTTAGGGATTTAGATAGTCCAGAGATTGAGAAAGAAGTATATTTCCCTAGCTCTGATCCTCTTGGAGACAAGAGCATAATGGTCCTTGAAACTGGATAGCAAAGCCATGGCAGGGAGGAACCTCTCTACATCTTTCTATTTCAGTGAATTATATGGATTCTGTGGTTTTGATGGGAAGGAAATGCTTGGTTAGAAGCTCCAAAGTTTATTTGCTTTCAGATGGGAGTCTGTGAGTGAGGCTGGAAGGAACTGTTTTGGATCATTGGGAGAACTAGGGATGCAGGGAAAGGAAAATTGGAAATCATTGGCCACCCCAAGTTTTACCTTTCAGTGGGAACTACCCATGGATGTTGATGCTGATGATAGTGTATCCATGTGTCTTTTAAAAACTTTTCACAGGTTCACAGAAGTCCCTCACAACTTTTGCATTTTATGTGAAGGCTAGTCACCATTCAATATACATTTGTTATCTTGAGAGATATATGGAATCAGATGACCCCAATTAGCCATCTTGATGAAAACTCAGACATGACATGTACAAGGGCTCCACTTTGAAATATTCCCAGAGGAAACTGTCAATGAAGTTGCTAATGAGAAGACGGGCATTTCTTTGTCTCTCCAGCACTTAACACAGTAACTGCACATAGTTGGTGTTTAATAAATGCTTATTGATTGACCTTCTTGATTTTATAAGATGATTGTCAGGATCAAGTGACCCCAGAATACTGTTTCTATCCTAAATTTTCATCTGTAATCTAAATTTTCAGTGATCTTATTACCTGGAGATATTTATCAAGCTATCCATCTATTAATAATATTTTAAATCACTTTCTATGTTCCAGGCAGTATGATTGGGATACAGCCCTGACATGAAATAGAACTCATTCTAATGGAGCAAATGACACATAGGTATTTATGAACAGATCAAATACATGCAAAATAATTAGTAGGGAAGGCTCCAGCAGTTGGGGAAGAGGAATAGGGAAGGGGATGAAATGGAAAAACATTGTCCAGAAACTAACACTAGATCTACATTTTGAGGGAAGCTTTTCTAAGATGCTTATTTAGTTTTTCTAGATAGCCCCCTTATGGGCACCCCTTCTTTTATGTGTATTTCCTAAAAAGCTCCCAATTTCAAAGAAGCTGCCACTTAAAACCATCGCCCTTACCTCAGTCAATGTTTACTCTTACTAGTCTTTTTTTCCCTGAGGCAATTGGGGTTGAGTGACTTGTCCAGGGTCACACAGCTAGGAAGTGTTAAGTGTCTGAGGGCAGATTTGAACTCAGGTCCTCCTAACTTCAGGGCTAGTGCTCTGTCCACTGCACCACTTAGCTGTCCCTCTTATTAGTTTTTCACAGGAAACAATGAGTACAAAGAAAAGTCAGTAAATGAAAAAAAAGAGTAAGAAAAGTATCAATAGAATGTTTTCCCCACAATACCAGGAACTGAATCGCCATCAATATACATATCAGTGGGGAAAGAGTGGAGACACGGAGGTGGTTATGCATAAGGAGCTGACATGTAGGAAATACACCAGTGGCAACGTTGTGTGTGGATGACAAGAGATAGAGAAAAAAAATCGTGGCTGGTATTTTAAATGTACCTGGAAGGGTATATAAGTAGGCAATGTGATGACAAGGGCTCCTGCCTTAAGTGGTACCATGACTCCCCTGTCTTGGGACTGCCCATGTCTCTTGGTGATGTAACCACTCAATTCCACTGGGGGTCCTGTACTCTTTGCCCCCATAGAGGCAGTATTGCATCTTGGACTGTCCACACCTGTCTTTCTTTCTCTCCTGGGCTGTGATCTCTATGGCACTTACAGGACCTCAGCTGAAGTGCTTAGCCGAGATGCTCCTCCTTAACAAGCTGATTGAGCTCTGGCACCTCTCTGTTTTTTAGCTTAAACAAAAGGCCAAAGTTCAGTTTTCTATGTGACAAAGACTCTGGCTTCTCCTCACAAGGAGAAGGGTTTGCCTGAAACTAACTAGTCAATAGTCAACAAGAGAGTTTGGATTTTTCTAACATGGGATCTAACAATCTTTAGGAGAAACAGCAAGCAAACAAAATATGCTACAAACAAAATAAATGGGAAATAATCAAGAGATGGAAATCACAAGATTAAGAAGGCAGGGTAAAGGCTTTCTGTAAAAGGTGGAATTTTTTGCTGATTTAAAGGGAGCTAGGGGGATTTGTAAGTTGGGATGAGAATAGAGAAAGTTCCAAATAAGGGGGACAGCCAGAGAAACTGTCTGGAACATAGAAATAGAGCATATTGTGGCTGGACCAGTGAGGAAACCAATGTCACTGAGCCGGAGTGTGTGTGTGTGTGTGTGTGTGTGTGTGTGTGTGTGTGTGTGTGTGTGTGTGATGTAAAATTAGGTGAAAGGAGACTGGAAAGGCAGGGGGAAGACAGGAGGATTTTGTATTTAATCTTGGAGGTGATAGGGAAGCAGTGAAGTTTATTAAGAAGGGATGTGACAGAGAAAGATGTGATCTTTAGGAAATTTGAAGCTAAATGGAGAATAGACTGGCATGGGGAGAGTCTAGAGGCAAGCAGACTCCAAAGCAGGTTATTGTAATATTCCAGGACAGATCAGAAGAGGCTGGTTTGGGGAGTTTAGTGTCCAGAATAAAGGAGGTGATGGTGTTCCTGACCTCCAGGTGTCCAGGATGATATGGGCTGTTCTGGGAACTGAGAGAGACATTGGTGTTTAAAATAGACCATGTCTTGAGCAGAGTCACCTAACTTAGATCACCCATTGGGCTCCCCAAGGGCCTGTCAGTGGGCCCCACATTTGTTGTTAACAAGTAGGAATCAAACAGATTTACAACTGCCCAAGTCCTATTGAAGGGAAAACATTTAACCTCTAGTAGATAATCTAGTGAAAGAGAAAAAGTGGCAGAGGGGGGATCCTGTGGGTCTCTATGAGGGCCGGGGAGATTTGGGGCAGTTTTTTTTTCACTTTTTCTGTGCTCCTGAGAGATCTGTTGCTTGGTCTTGCCTATGTCCCTTTATTCCTCCCCTTTGAAAGAAAAGTTGTCTTAGAACTGTTGTACTAGCTCCTGCTTGCCCCATCCTTCCTATTAGCCAAGCATTTTACCTAAGCAGAATGCAACATCCTTGTGCTTTGTGATTGGAGCACCCCGTCCTGTACCCTTGTTTTTGGAACTCCCCTGCTCTCGATAAGGTTATAACTGCTGATTTCTGCTTCTGTATCTTCATGCTTACACAATTAACGACCCTCTAGCTTGTGCATTTAGCCTTTAAAAGCCCTTGCCTCCTTCCCACTGTTGCCGGCTACTTGATTTGGGTCTCGCTTCGTCCCTTGCAGCATCGGCAAATGAACTCCACTTGCAATTTTCCCGAGTCTGGCTGGCTGTTTTTCTCAGTACAACATTTTGGAGGCTCCAGCGAGATCGCGGCGTACCGTGTCGCCGCTGAGACTTCAGGACTTGGGTTGGATATGGGAAAGACCGACCCTGCCTAGACTCTGAGGGGAGCTGGCCCTTGGGATGTTCTAGGACCCCCAGACTCAAGCAGGATCATTCAGAACCATCCCAACTCCGCTCCACTCCCGCATTTGGTCCCTGTGGAGCCTGGTCTGGTCTCTGGGAGGGAAAGACTGTCGGACGGGACATGAAACCTTCCCTCAGGGCCCCCTTGAGATGTCAGGAGATTGCCCCCACTCTGTATGGTCGGTTTAGCGACTTTTGTTCTATTCTAATTGTCCTAGACTTTTGGCAAAGATGGGATAGTGGGTCATTTTTGTTTGTGACTGCATCTCTGTGCAGAATGTCTGTTATGTTTGTTCTGTGAACTAGATTTTGTTACCTGGGAAGATTTAAAATTCAACAAGCAAGGAAAAAAAAAACTTCTATTTCGTAGTTAGAATGCTGGGAAACAGAGCAAACATAATAAAAATGACAATACTACCCAAACTAATCTACTTATTTAGTGCCATACCAATCAAACTCCCAAGAAATTATTTTACAGATCTAGAAAAAATAGTAGCAAAGTTCATTTGGAAGAACAAAAGCTCAAGGATCTCAAGGGGATTAATGAAAAAAAAGGCAGATGAAGGTGGCCTTGCTGTACCAGATCTAAAACTATATTATAAAGCAGCGGTCATCAAAACCGTTTGGTACTGGCTAAGAAATAGAGCAGTCGATCAGTGGCACAGGATAGGTTATCAGGACAATCTAGGCAATAACCTTAACAATCTAGTGTTCGATAAACCCAAAGACCACAGCTTTTGGGATAAATACTCACTATTCGGCAAAAACTGCTGGGAAAATTGGAAACTAGTGTGGAAGAAATTAGGGCTTGACCCATACCTAACACCACATACCAAGATAAGATCTAAATGGGTTCATGATCTAGATATAAAGAGGGACTTGGTAAGCAAGTTAGAGGAACATAATATAGTTTATCTCTCAGACCTGTGGAGATGGAATACATTTATGTCCAAAGAAGACCTGGAACTCCTAATTGAACACCAGATGGATAATTTTGATTATATTAAGTTAAAAAGTTTCTGTACAAACAAAACAAATGCAGACAAGATTAGGAGGGAAGCATCAAATTGGGAAATCATCTTTACATTTAATGGTTCTGATAAAGGCCTCATTTCTAAAATATATAGAGAATTGTCTCATATATATAAGAATTCAAGCCACTCTTCAATAGATAAGTGGTCAAGGGATATGAACAGATAATTTTCATATGATGAAAGTAAAACCATCACTAGTCATATGAAAAGTTGCTCCAAATCACTATTGATCAGAGAAATGCAAATTAAGACAACTCTGAGGTACCACTACACACCTGTCAGATTGGCTAAAATGACAGGAAAAGATAAAGATGAATGTTGGAGGGGATGTGGGAAAACTGGGACACTAATACATTGTTGGTGGAACTGTGAACGGATCCAACCATTCTGGAGAGCAATTTGGAGCTATGCTCAAAAAGTTGTCAAACTGTGCATACCCTTTGACCCAGCAGTGTTTCTATTGGGCCTATATCCCAAAGAGATCTTAGAGGAGGGAAAGGGACCCACATGTGCAAGAATGTTTGTGGCAGCCCTTTTTGTAGTGGCCAGAAACTGGAAACTGAAGGGATGCCCATCAATTGTAGAGTGGCTGAATAAATTATGGTATATGAATGTTATGGAATATTATTGCTCTGTGAGAAACGACCAGCAGGACGATTTCAGAGAGGCCTGGAGAGACTTGCATGAACTGATGCTGAGTGAAACGAGCAGAACCAGGAGATCACCATACACAGCAACAACTGTATTGCATGATGATCAATTCTGATGGACATGGCTCTCTGCAACAAAGAATTGTCTCAAACCAGTTCCAATTGTTCACTGAAGAAAACCATATACACCCAGAGAGAAGGATATGAAATATGGACCAAAACGTAACATTTTCATGATCTCTATTGACATTTGCTTGCATTGTGTTGCCTTTCTCTGATTCTTTTTTTTCCTTGTAGATAGGATTTTTATTGCATAACTTCTCAAGCATTTCAACATTATTAACATGTAGTGGACTTCCTGCCATCTAGGGGAGGGAGGGGACTGGGGGTAAAATTGGTAATGGAAAGCTTTGTAAAGATCAATGTTGGGGAACTACCCATATATATGTTATACAAATAAAAAGCTTTAATAAAAAAATAAGAAAAAAAGAATGCTGGGAAAGATTTCTTAATATTCTTGACTCCCACTTTAAAAAGGAATAAAAAAAAATCTAACTTTTTTCTTGTGGATTTCAGCTCTGGCCAAGCTGGGGCTATAGAAATAAAATAAGCTAATTCAAATTAAGATAGCACCTTAGATTCTCAAAATTTTGAGAGCAATGGTTAAAAAGTTTGCAATTAGTCATTTTAAGATGGCAAGAAAAATTCTGGAAACATTGGGGATAATTCTAGGAATATACTCAGTTCTGAAAGAAAAAAAACAAACAAACTAGGTAAATAGCAACTTTTTGCTAACCCTTCCCTGACTCCTATCTTGTCCGGAGTCCCTTCCTGCTCCTTTGAGAAAGCCCCCTAGAAAATATTAAGGGACCCTCTCCACTTCACTCCCAGAGTCCTGAATGCATCTCAGTT
Source organism: Myrmecobius fasciatus (assembly GCA_023553655.1). Classification (NCBI taxonomy): domain Eukaryota; kingdom Metazoa; phylum Chordata; class Mammalia; order Dasyuromorphia; family Myrmecobiidae; genus Myrmecobius; species Myrmecobius fasciatus. Next base: position 158,484 of record JAJPUD010005364.1, read on the forward strand.
GTGGGGATTGCTAACAAGATTTATGTAGCCCTAGTCCCTCTATTTGCTAATTCTTCTCAATAAGAATAGAGAATGCTAAATTCTGCCTTATCTGTATAAATACGGGAAGCAGCAACAGCCAAGGGGACCCCACACAATCTTGTCCAAAAACCTCCCCAGACCAGCTTCCACCAGGAAGAGGGGTCAGACCCCATGGTAGGTATTCCCTGACCCCTAGAACCTGAAACTACCATCAAAGGGAGATCCTGGCACTAGTTACCCTTGCCTTTTGCAGATTCAGCTCCCCAGGAAAAATCTGGGTACTCCAAGCAAGGCGTGTGAGGTGAAAAAGCCAGTCAGCCTCTGCATTTGGTAAGCCCATCATTCTCTGTTATGGATATGTATTAACTGTTATAATATAATAACTATGTAATTTTTTTAATAAAGCTTTTTATTTACAAAACATATGAGTGATTTTTCAACATTGACCTTTGCAAAAACTTTTTTTTCCCAAGCTTTTCCCCTCCTTCCCCCCCAACCCCCACCCCTAGATGACAGGTAATCTAATACATGCTAGATAGGATAAATTATATGACAAATACAATACATGTATACATATCTATACAGTTATCTTACTGCACAAGAAACATCAGATCTAAAAAGAGAAGAAGAAAAAAAAACAACCTAAGAAGGAAAACAGAATGCATGGAAATATTCACAGAAAGCGTTAAAATGCTGTGTTGTGGTTCACACTCAGTCCCCACAGGCCTCTCTCTGGATGTATATGACTATCTTCATCGCTGAACAATAGGAACTGGTTTGAATCACATCATTGTTGAAGAGAACCATGTCCATCAGAATTGATCATCGTATAGTCTTGTTGCTGTGTATAATGTTCTCCTGGTTCTGCTGATTTCACTCAGCATCAGTTCATGCAAGTCTCTCCAATCCTCTCTGAAATCCTCCTGTTGGTCATTTCTTACAGAACAATAGTATTCCATAACATTCATATACCATAATTTATTCAGCCATTCTCCAATTGATGGGCATCTTTTCAATTTCCAGTTTCTTGCCACTACAAAAAGGGCTGCCACAAACATTCTTGCACATGTGGGTCCCTTTCCCTCCTTTAAAATCTCTTTGGGATATAGGCACAGTAGAAACACTGCTGGGTCAAATGGTATGCACAGTTTGATAACTTTTTGAGCATAGTTCCAAATTGCTCTCCAGAATGGTTGGATCCGTTCACAGTTCCACCAACAATGTATCAGTGTCCCAGTTTTCCCACATCCCCTCCAACAGTTATCATTATCATTTCCTGTCATTTTAGCCAATCTGACAGGTGTGTAGTGGTATCTCAGAGTTCTCTTAATTTGCATTTCTCTGATCAATAGTGACTTGGAGCACCTTTTCATGATAACTATGTAATTTATGGCAAATTATTTTATTTCTGCCCATTTTTTTTCTGATTTGTAAAGAGAAATAATAATGGTTATTGTGAAGATCACATGATTGCAAAGGTACTTAGCATAAAACAAATGCTACATGGATGTTAGCTGCTTTATTGGGTAGAATTGCTTCATATTTGAATTTTTGGGACATGCTATTTGAGATATAATAGTAGGGGCAGCTGGGTGGTACAGTGGATAGAACAAAAGCCCTGAAGTCAGGAGGACCTGAGTTCAAATCTGGTCTCAGACACTTAACATTCCCTAGCTGTGTGACCCTGGGCAAGTCACTTAACCCCAATTGCCTTAGCAAAAAAAGATATGATAGTAAAAGTCATTTGAAAGGAACTCTAATCAAAGTCTACTAAAGGGATATGCTCATTGTAATCTATTTGAACTGATTGTTAACAGAAAATTTAAGAGTTTGAGAACTCTAGTAAAACAAACAAAAAACAGTTCACTGCTACTTTAAAAACTGGAAAAGAACAGCATGCTTTTGAATTATCTGCAGTCAGATTTCTGAAGGCCCTGGCAGTAAAAATTGGCACTTTAACTTGTTCCTGGCTTACAAAAGAGAAATGGTTTGTGTGTATTGGAAAATAATCAAAGAGCAATTCAGGCTGCCTGCAACATTTAGTTAGAATTTAGGGAGGCCCACGAACTATGGTCCATTTTAAAATCTGTTCTATCTCCATTTTAGGAACTGTCTTGTTTTCTCCCTAAAAAAGGGAAATTTGTTTAAGGAAATAGAAATCCTACTCTCAGGACGCCAAGTGGGTAAAAGAAGATAGCTTATTGGCTCAGCCATCCTCCTACCTTTTTCCCTTCAGTCTTAACTGAAGAAGGGTTGAATTGGATAGACAGACTTGAAAGGGCAGTTTTCTGCCACCTTCAATTTGGGGGGCTGTGTATGTTTAAATTGGAATTCTGATTCTGAAATTGAGGGAGATAATTTTTATTAACTAGTACATGCTAAATTTGTTTGTTCTGCTATAAGATCTTAGAAGTTTGCTCAAATATTGAAGAATTATTACTGGAAAGTTAAATCTAAATTTGAATTCCAGGAATTAATAGGAAGACAGAGGCTCCTAGCCAGAAAACATGGTCCCTTGCCTGGAATTCTCCTTCTCCAAGGCCAAGGTCTCTGAT
>JAJPUD010005365.1:0-45198 GCA_023553655.1 Myrmecobius fasciatus
TTTCTGGTTTTTAATCCAGTCTGCTATCTGCTTCTGCTTTAAGGGAGAGTTCATTCCATTCACATTCACAGTTAAAATAACTAATTCTGTATTTACTGCCATCTTATTTACCCTAGCTTATGTTTTTCTCTTTCTTATCCCCTTTCCCTCCTTCCTACTATTTTGCTTTTGATAACCACTTCCCTCAAACAATCCTTCCCCTTTAGAGCCCCACCCACACATTTTTCCCCCTTTCCCTCCTGTTTCCTTATAAGTGTCTATTATAACCTCAGAGCCAAATCTGATGAGATGGAGATTAACCCAATTCTCATTCCCCTCCCTTTTTTCGCCTCAATCATTATAGGTTTTCTTTGCCTCTGCATGTGATGTAATTTCTCTTATTTTTCCTCCTTTTCCTCTTTTTCCAGTGTTATCCCTTTTCTACCTCTAATTTCTTTTTCAGTTTATCATATCAAGATAATCATAAAATCACAATAATCATATCATAAAAATCACAAAATCACAGTAATCATATCATAATCATAATGTAATAAGATTCATAAAATCAACCCTCATTGTATAAGTATCTATAACATAAATATAGTTCTCAAGAGTTTTTTTTCTCGTTACCTTTTTATGTTTCTCTTGTGTTCTGTGTTTGTAGATCAAAATTTTTGTTCAGTTCTGTTTTTTTCAGTAGAAATAGGTGAAATTCTCCTATATCACTGAATGACCATCTTTTTCCCTGGAAGATAATGCTCATTCTAGGTGGGTAACTTATTCTTGGCTGTAATCCAAGTTCCTTTGCCCTTAGGAATGTCTGATTCCAGGCCCTTCGATCCTTCAAAGTAGAAGCTGCTAGGTCCTGTGTGATCCTAATTGTGGCTCCCCGATATTTAAATTGTTTCTTTCGGTTTCTCGTAATATCTTTTCCTTAGTGTGATAGTTCTGGAATTTAGCCACGATATTTCTGGGGGATTTAATTCTTGGGTTTCTTTCAGGAGGTGATCGGTGGATTGTTTCAAGGAGTATTTTGCCTTTTGGATCTAAAATATCAGGGCAGTTTTCTTTTATGATTTCCTGGAATACAGTGTCTAGGTTCTTTTTTTCATCATGGCTTTCAGGAAGCCCTATAATCCTTAGATTGTCTCTCCTGGATCTATTTTCCAGGTCAGTGGATTTTCCTAGGAGATATTTCATGTTTTTCTCTATCTTTTCATTTTTTTGTTTTTGTTTGACTGATTCTTGAAGTCTTGATGAGTCATTCATTTCCAATCGTTCAATTCTAATTTTTAATGTCTTATTTTCTTCAGTTACTGTTTTTAGTTCCTTTTGCAATATACCAATTACATTTTTTGTTCATTGCATTCTTTTTCCATTTTTTCTATTTTATTTTGCAGTGATCTCATTTCGTTTCCCCATGTTTCTTCTAACTCTCTTTTAAGATTTTTTATGTAATCTTTAAAGAAAGCCTTGTGACATGGAGACCAGTTTATCTCTCTCTTTGGGGCTTTTTCTGGAGTTGCTTTACCTTTAGGGGCCTCAGGATTTGAGGTCTGTTCTTCCCTCTCTCCATAAATGTTGTCTATGGTGAGAGCTCTTTTTGGTTTTTTATTCATTTTTTTAAAGGTGTGGGGTCTGTTTAAGGCAAAGGTGGGACAGCTGCTTTAATTTTCCCTGGGGCAGTTCTGCTGATTGAGTTATTTCAAGAACTGGGCAGTTCTGCTGATTGAATTATATCAGGTGCTGGGCAGTTCTGCTTTAGTTCACCCTGGGGCAGTTCTGCTGATTGAATTATTTCAGGTACTGGGCAGTTCTGCTGATTGAATTATTTCTGGTGCTGATCAGTCCTGTTGATTTATTGATCACCCTAGGGTGCTGTGTAATGGCAGCTAGGTCTGATGCTCATCAGGGGTTCAGTGGTTCACAATCTACTCCCCACAAAAGAGAGACCCTCCAAACCACCTGCCCACATTCAGGACAGATTGGCCCAAGAGGCCCCCAGAAGACTCCCAGGTGTGTGAAAAGCCCAATGCTACCACTCCTGTTCCGACTCCTGTTCCAGCTCCCTGCTCCAGCTCCCTCCCCTGGTCTCCCTGTGCTGCAGTCTGGGTTCAGCAGACCACCCCCCTGCCCAATTAAAACAGACCTGTTTTGAAGTTCTTCCAGAGTATCTTCTTCTAGAATCGTGTTGTCCTCCAGATATTGTGGAATTTTTACTTCAAAATCAGTCTAGAGGCTTCATATTTTGTTGATTTGAGGGGAGGTTAGAGAAGGTTTCAGAGACTCCTGTCTGATCTCCACCCCCATGGCTCCACCCCCGGAAGGAAGTCGGGAGCTTTTCTTAAAATAATAAGTAGGATCTATCTAAAACCTTCAGCAAGCATTATTTGTAATGGAGAGAAGCTGCACACATTCCCAGTAAGATCAGAGGTGAAACAAGGATGCCCATCATCACTACAATTATTCAGCATTGTACTAGAAATGCTAGCTTTGGCAATAAGAAAAGAAAAACAAATTAAAGTAATTAGAATAGACAATGAGGAAGTAAAACTATCAATCTTTGTAGATGATATGATAATCTACTTAGAGAACCCTAGAAAATCTACAAAAACTACTGGAAAGAAGTCACAGCTTTGGCAAAGTTGCAGGATATAAAATAAACTTATAAATATCATCAGCATTTCTGTATGTTACTGACAAAGCCCAACAGCAAGATATACAAAGAGAAATTCTATTTAAAATTATCATAGGCAAAATTAAATCTGTGGGTGTCTACCAGTGAAGACAAACCCAAGAAATATATGAACACAATTACAAAACAATTCTCATGCAAATAAAGTCAGATCTAAATAATTAAATAAATGTTAATTGTTCATAGGTAGGCTGAGCTTAATAAAATATGACAATTCTGCCTAAATTGGTCTATGTTCAGTGCCATATTAATTAGACTATCAAAGCATTATTTTATAGAACTAGAAAAAATAATAAAATCAATCTAAAAGAACAAAAGAATATCAAGAGAATTACTGGAAAAAATTAATTAACAAATTAATTTTAAAATGAATGTTGGTTTAGAAGTACTAAACATAAAACAATATTATAATGCAATAGTCATCAAAACCATTTGCTACTGGTTAAAAAATAGAGTACTTGATCAGTGGAATAGATAAGATACACATGACACAATAATCAAGGGCTATAATAATTTAGTATTTGATAAATCCAAACTGCAGCTTTTAGAATAAGAAATCAGTATTTGACAGAAATTGCTGGGACAATTGCAAAGTAGACATAGACCTACATCTCACATCCCATACAAAAGTACGGTCAAAATGGGTACATTACTTTATAGAAATATTTTGCATAACTTCATATGTGAGTTCTTAATGGGAGCTGGGTATGGGAATAATGTAAAGAATTTGGAACTGAAAAGCTAAAACAGAACCAAGTGTTAAAAATGCTTTGAATGAAAAAGGGGAAATAATTAAATGATTAATTTGAAAAAGTCAAGTCCATCACAGTTGATCTTTATTATTTTGTTGTTACTGTGTATCATACTCTCCTAATTCTGATCATTTCACTCAACATCAACTCAACTTAAACTTCATTTAAGTTTTTCAAGTTTTGTTTTTTTCTGAAATCGGCCTGTGCATCACTTCTTTTAGAACAATTATATTTTATCACATTAAATATTTCATTCAGCCATTCACCAACTGATGGGCATTCACTTAGTTTCCAATTCCTTGTCACTACAAAAAGGGTTTCTACAAACATTTTTGCACATGTGGATCCTTTGCTCTCTTTTATGATCTCTTTGTGATATAGACCCAGTAGATACACTTCTGGATCATAGGGTATAGACAGTTTTATAACCTTTTGAGCATAGTTAAATTGCTCTCTAGAATGGTTGAATCATTTTACAATTCAAACGACTGCACATTAGGCTCCCAATTTTTCCACATACTTTACAACATTTATCATCTTTTCCTTTCATCTTAGCCAATTTGAGAGGTTTAAGTGGAACCACAGAGTTGTTTTAATTTTCATTTCAACTATCAAAAGTTATTTAGAGCATTTTTATATAACTTATAGATGATTTTAACTTTTCATCTGAAAATTTTCTGTTCATATCCTTTGGGGAAATCTGTTGGGTTATGATTTGTATTCTTATAAGTTCAACAAATTTCTCTGTATATATTCAGAAATCAGAATCAGTGGCTGTAAAATTTCCTTTTTCAGATTTGTGCTTCATTTTAATCTTGATTTTTTTGTTTATGTAAAACCTTTATAATTTAATGTGATTAAAGTTGTTCATTTTGCATTTCATAATGTTCTCTAAATAATGTGGTCAAAGAAGACTACAAATTCCTTCCTTCTTCAAAGATCTGATAAGTAAACTATCCCTTGCTATCCTAATTGCTTATAATATCACCTTTTATGCCAGAATCATGCATCCATTTTTACCTTATTTTAGTTCGGGATGTGAGATGTAGATCTAAGTTGAGTTTCTGACATTATTTTCCATTTTTCCCAGAAATTTTTGTTAAATAGTGAGTTCTTATCCCAGAAGTTGGAGTTTTGTGGTTTATCAAATATTAAATTATTTTAGTCATCGATTATTGTGTCATATATATCTAACCCTAAATAATTAAATGATTCTTAACTCAAAAAATGAGCAGCAATGATGGTGGGGGTTGGGGGGTTGGCAGACATGCTTTTTATGGACTATATATTATTTTGAGCTCTACCAAAGTTGATTCTAAATATTTGTGCATATGTTTACTTGGATTTTATTTATCTAAGTGAGAAATGTGTTTTGATTAAAAATATAAATATATTATGAATTATCTAAATATCATTAATTTAATTTATAACTACAATATGTAGTGATATATAAAATGATACTATCACACTTTGAAAAGATTTCTGTGTTCTGTATAATAATAATAACCTATATTAAAACAGTCACATCATAAAGGAAGTTAGAAGAACATAAAAGGTAACAACCTGCACAACTAAAATTAGAGAAAAAATTCTTGACTAAATAAAACTTAAAGAAGATTTTAAGGGATGAAATGGATAATTGAGGAAAAAATCAAAAACTGAACAGATTTTGCTTAAATAAAATTAGAAGGGACAAAGTAAAAGGGGTGAAATCTCTGTATCAATTTTTTTTCTGAGAGGTCTGATATCCAAGTGATGTAGGAAATTATAAATGTGTATAAATTATTAATGAATAAATGAATTGTCAAAGAATGTGATTGAGCTGTTCTGAAAAGAAGAGGTTGTTGATAATTACTTGAAAAACTTCCATATAATTAGTTTAAAATAAAACAATTTTGAGATTTTATCTCAGAATTTTGGCAACTCTCTGCAGTGGCAAAAATTGGACATTGAGGAGACATCCTTTATTTGGAGAATGACTAAACAAGTTGTGGCAAATGATTGTGATGGAATGTACAGTAAGAAATGAAGAGAAGAATTATCTTATAAAAAGCTTGGACTTACATGAATTGATACAAAGTCAAATTAGTAAAACCAGTAGAAAAATGCATATAGAATCAATAATAATATATGATGATCAATTGTGGATCATATAGTTTAATTTATGAAAAATGCAAAAGAACTCACAATATCTGAACACAGAAAATTAGTTACTAGTTCAAAAAATTCATAAGTTGACTACAGAAAAAAAATAGAACCAAAACCATATGGCAACTTCAATACACATTTAAACAATTTAATTCAGGAACAATAAACTCTGAATCAATCCAAAGTTACATAATCTAATTTTATTACCCTTTTATCTATGGGACAATATCAAAATTAACATTGATTTATCAAAACCTTACTCTTTGAATGATCTTAAAGCTAAGATTACAAATACAATCATTTGAGTTGCAATGTTAGCAGATGATTAATATTCTAAAAAAGTTCAATAATAAATTTGATCAAATGTTGAATTTCAATAAGAAATATAGCAATATAATAAGTATTTAAATGATGAACCTAACTTACAAACTAACTTACAAACTTGGAAAACGCTTCAGCTTTTACACTTCTGAAGTTATTAAGATTTTTGGAAATTATATATGCACATATGTTTCTGTGCATGTGTCAAAATAGAAGTTCTTAATTTCTCATAGCGTCCTTTTGTTCTTTTTTGTGTACAAAAAATGTTTCTGTTAATTGATGATCATTGATTTCAAAATAAATAAACAAAATTTTATAGAAAAGTAAAAGAAAAGCAAGCTCTCCACTTCATTAGAGATTGATTCCTCCTCACCCCCATAAGATTAGGCAGTGCAAATTTTGCTGTTTAATTCTTCTTGGTTGTAAGCCTCTCTCTTGCCTTCCTGAATATTCTATTCCAACTTTCACTCTTTAATATTGGTGGCTGATAAATTTTATGTGATTCTAACCATGGCTCCTCAGTACTTAATTTTTTCCTTCTAGATGTTTGTACTTTTTTTTTGTCTTTAACCTAGAAACTCTCCATATTGACTATAATCTTTCTGGAGATTTCTACTTTTTCCCCAGTAATCAATTAGTGAATTTTTCCCATGTTTAACTTGGACCTATTTTTCCTTATATTTGGTCAATTTCCTTTTGCAATTTTTTTTATTTGAATACTTTAATGAATCCTTTATCTGAAAAATGGCTCAAGTTTCCTAGGCTTTTGCCTAAGATACCCTCCCAGTCTTTGCATTATGGGTTCCAAATGCTACAGTCTCCCCAGAAGCCTGGGCTGAGATCATATGTACAACAACAGATTTGACCAAATTTATAATTCATCTGGTTCCCTAGTGGGGCCTCAGTCTTATCCCCCAGAGCTGGCATGTGGGGTCATTGAGAAATCTGAGACTACAATGACATATTAGACAAGTCTGCACGATCCAGTTCTGGTCCAGGCAAAGCTTTTCCCTGGAGGTGTAAGTCAGATCCACAATGAGGAGGAAGGAATAGCAGGGACAGAAGGTCCTCTTCACTGAGGGGTCATGTGGTAAAACAAGCCACTTCCCAACAGTTTTCTCACCAGTGCCTGGCCTTTTTTTTTTCTTTTTGGCTGTGATTTTCAGCTAATAATAACATTAATAACAAACAACAACATTATTTATGATGATATACATGGCATTGTGCTAAGCACATTACAACTATTATTACATTTTATAAGCACAACAAACCCAGTAAGTATGATTAGTACCACCATTTACAAATGAGAAAACTGAAGGAGAGATTAATTAGCTTGTCAAAGATACATTTCTGAGACCAAATTTAAAGTAAGGTCTTCCTCACTACAGACTCAATTCTCTTTCCACAGTGGAAGAAATATACTCAATGCTCTCTAATCTTACTCAAACTTAAAAAAAAAATCAGTTCTTAAGGCACTTCAGTGAGGCTTATGGCAGGGCTCAAACACTTTTTGGACCCATTGACAGGACATATGATAAGCTTTGTTGCTATTCCAGTTTACCTAAAGAATCATACTTGATAAGGTCCTGCTTAGTCAAAGGGCACAAGCACCCAGTTCAAATCAACAAGTTCAATGGATAGGGGAGGGAAGTTTCAGGAAGAAGGAAAATGAATTAGGAAAATCACAGTGGAGCCAAGATTCTTAGTTTCATCCCAGAGATGAGGACAGAGAAGATTTGTGTCCAGCCAGAATAAAGAAATGGCCCTAGTAGGAAGTGTAAGGAAGAAAGTATCCTTTTGACTCTTTGGGTCTTATATATAGAAGACATATACTTAACTGAAAGAGAATTAACTAAAGATGAAAAAAAGGAAACATTCTAATTCAGTATATTTTTAGTAAAAACACATATTTGTGTTGTCACAAAAAGAGAATATATTAAAATTATTTCTTATCTCAAGTTCTTTACACACTACTATTGTTCATCTCATTTCTCCTATCACATTTTTACAGTCATTTTTATATCATTTAAATTTAGCTCTAGGGCTTAATATATTATGTTAATTATATTATTGTCTTCTTTGTCTGATTGATATGCTGTACTATAAATGGTATATTATAATTGAATGTTTTTAATGATTTATGAAGAAAAAGCAATTAAAATACACATTGGTTCATAGCATGTTTTAGAGTCTACAGATTAAGAAAATGGTGGAAAAAGTGATTACTGAAAGCCAAAATAAATGTAAAAATTGGACCATGGATTTGTACCTGGAATATGAAATTTAGACATTATCTACTTTATGACTTTAATCTTATAGAGGAAGAAATTGAGTCCTACAGAGGGCAAGGGAGCAGCTAGGTGGTAAATAGGTGGACCAACATGTGATTTATAGCAGCCCTTTTTCTGGTGGAAAAAGTGTTGGAGATTGAAGGGATGCCTATCAATTGGGAAATGTCTGATTAAGCTACAATATATGAGTGAAATGGAGTACTGTTGTCCAATGAAACATGATGAATAAGTATATTTCAAAGGGACCTGGAAGAATTTGTATGGGCCATGCAGGGCAAGATAGAAAGAGCAGGAGGGCATTGAGTATATTGTAGACAACATTTTGTGATGATTAACTATAATTGACACAACTCTTTTCAGCAGCACAATAATGCAAAACAAGTACAAATGACTCTTAAAGGAAAATGCTGTTCATATCCAGATAAAGAACTGATGAACTCAGAATACAGATTGGTGCATTTTTCACTTACTTTATTCTTTTTCATGTTTTGTTTTCCCTTTGGATGTTTCTTTTTCACAATTATGACTGATATAGAAATCAATTTAAATGATAGCACATGTATAAACTAGTTTATCTTCTTTGGAGAGGGAAGAGTCAAAGGAAAGGGAGGGAGAAAACATTAGAATTCAAAATATTTTAAAACAATGCTTTAAATTTTATTTTATGTATCTGGGGGAAATAAAGTGTTTTATTAGACAGATTTAATATTGTTCAGTCTTGATAATTTAGTGTTCCCATGCAGTAATAATTAACAAATCAATCAGTAAATATCTATTAAGTACCTACAATATGATAGGCACTGTGCTAAATTCTAGAGATTAAAAAAAGTGGCAATAGATACTCTCTCCTCATGGAATGAACAATCTAAAGGAGAAGACAAAAACAAAAATATACAGAGCACATTGAATACAGAATAAATCAGAAGTAACCAACAAAATCTCAAGAATTAAGAGGGCTTAAAAAAAGCTTCCTGGAGTAAGGCATAAACATCTTCAGTGACACTTCAGTGACAGCTGTTGGTGTTCCTAGTACTCTGCTTCTACATCTAACAGCAAGTGCAATTCTTGAGTTCTTGTGTGAGCTTTTGTAGGTGATTTGTTTTGTTTGTTTGCTATTTTTTTCTATTCTGTACTCTATTCTGTATTCTATACTGTCTGACTTCACACATTTTTTCAGCATACTAATCTCACCTTCCTCTTCAATTTTTTTTCCAAATTTATTTTTCTAATCATCAAGCAAATTCAAAAGAAGCAAATTAATCTTTCTAATCTGATGCAAATCAAATGATAAAACTTTTTGGCTTTATTTGTAAAATGACAACATAGAACTTATTTGTGACTGAAGAATATAAACTGTATTACCTATGTTTTGTGACTTCTCAGTTCAGTCCCTTGAAGGTCTAGGTTTGTTTCAAGATCGCCTATTACAATCCCTCTTTGATGCATTATATGGGCTTCATGATTTTCTGTGGTTTAAAAAGACATCTGAAAATTAAAAATGGAAACTTAGGTAGGTATCTTATTAAATAACAGACATAATTTGTAATCAAACTTCTACTTTTTGCAGTATCTGTTATCTTTAAGATTTATGTCCTTTCTTGTTTTTCATATATGTTGTGAATGACAACAATTCATGGGACACAGAGTTGTTTTTTTGGATGTATTGGAAGGAACATAAAGTATGTATAATTTATACCCTGTTTCTATTACTTACTTTTCAGGTCACCCTAGGTAGGTCATTTAAACTTTTTGAGTCAATTTTTTTTGACAAAAAGATAAGGAGGTTAAGTTGAATATTTAGATTCTAGGGCTAACGATTGAGTTTCAACATGTAGTCCCATTTCAGTATAGGGCTCATTGTCCAGAGGTTCTCCTTTGTATTTTCTGCCATAGTATGTTTATGTTTATAGTAAAAATTTTGTCAGAGTATAATGAAAATCAGTATATTTTTAGCTAGAAACAATACCCACTATAAAAATGCAAAGAGCAAATAAATAAAATTTAATAATAAATTATGCCACTTTTCTAGGAAGCTAGGAAGCTAGGAAGAGGAAGGAAGAATGGCAGAGGAGAAATTCACGTGTTCCCAGTTCAGAAGCAAATTCTCTGTATGCAAATTACTCCTTACATGATTCAGTGAGTCAGGAAAGTATACAATTGCCAATGATTGTATTCTCTTTAGAATTATTTGCAATATACCCATGTGACTACTTTTGGGTCTATAATGTTTTTAGGTTCCCTATCTTACTAAACTTCAGTTCATCCTACAATTGAGAGTTGAGGTGGGGTGAGATTGAAGTATAAAAAATAAAAGGAAAAAATAATGATAAACCCTATGTTTTCCATCTGCATCCTTGTCAATGAGGTGTTACACTGTTGTGGTAAGCCAACATTTTCCTGATGTGATTCAAGTTCCCTTTCCCTGATACAGCTTTCTTACTGAAGTGATTGGCCCCAGGTCCTCTGATACAGCTTTTAAAAGGGAGGAGAGAGAGCATAAACACTTCTAACCATATGTAGTTATTGACTCAAACTTGTTGTCTACCCAAGACAATGTGAGTGACTATGCCCTAATGACTGACTGCTTGTGTATCCAGGATAACGTTGTTTCCAAAGAAATTAACTAACAATGTATCCTTGTTATATATCCTTGCTATGTTAGGATTATATATCCTTCCTGTGCTTTGTTAAATGTCCAGTACTTTGTGAGTGCTATTCCAAGTATTCCAACATCAAACCAAACATCAAACATTCAAATTTAAAGGGCACGGGCTTTAAAGTTGGGATGACATCAGCTCTGAAAAGAAAACATGAATCTGAATGACTCATTTTTATAACTATGATTATAATTGTTTTAGTCTTTGCCTGATTTATAAAACAATTTTCAAATACATTACTTATTAGCCCCATTTTATACCCTTCAACATTTCAAATACTTTTGCCAAATGGTTTTCTATTTGAATATTTAATTTTTTTCTTCTTATTGTCAACACTAGTCTCATAAAACTCCTTAGAGTATATAGAGAGACTTGACTTAGGACAACATTCTTAAAAACAAACAAACAGAAAAAACAAAGGTTTTTTCATGCCAATATGAAAATTAACTACCATTCTCAGTTAGAATTTAGGTCAACTGAATTAAAATAAAGGCAACAGATGGCATAAAATTGAGGTAATTCATTGTGAGCTTTCTCTTTTTTTGTTCTTCCTCATTTCACTCAAATGCCTTCTGCTACTGTTTCCTTCTTTAACCCTTTTCACACAAAAAGTTTCCTTGTTCCTAATTAAAGTTAATGTCTTCACCTACACAAGCTTTCCCATTTTATTCTTTCCATTCAAAAAGATTGTCTCCTTTATCTTTCCCACTTTATCACTTATTTTTAATCTCTCCTTTTCAAATGGCTCCTTAATTCCATGCCAATGTTTGCTTTTATCCCTGTTATCATTTTATATCTCTTCTTCTCTTTGTGGCTAACCGTCTTGAAAAGGTATTTTATAATAGATGTTTCCACTTTTCTCTCATTCACTTCTTAATCCATGACAATGAGCCTACATTATTTAAAAAAAAAAAAAACCTGCCCTCTCTAAAATTACCAATGATCTCTTAAATGGAAAAACTCAATGGCCTTTTCTAAATCTTCATTCTTCTCAACTTCTTTGCAGCCTTTGTCACTGCTGATTTTTCTTTCTTCTCCATATACTATTTTTTGCCTAGTTTTTGTTTTGTTTTGTTTTGGTTTTTTTGTTTGTTTTGTTTTGTTTTGTTTTTAATAGCAGTCTTCCCAGGGTATCCATCCACCCATTAAATTGCTCTTTATTTTGTTTTTGTTTGTTTGTTTGTTTTTTTTGCTTCTTTTTGTCCCTAATGTTTAGCACATTTCCTGACATGGAGTAGCCAATAAATACATGTTATCTGACTGACTGGTCCAAACGGCCCACTTCCTGCTCCATTCTCGGAGGCATGGATTTTGTTCAGCTCATTGTTCTTCCAGGCATATATGCTTCCTATTTTCCTTTAACTTACCCATCACCCCTTAAACAAAGCAGATACTTAATTTTAAATCCATAAGTTTCAGAATAGTTTGATAATGAAAGCAAAATGGTCTTCTTTTTGTCTACTGGTAGTGAGGAATTTTATTTTCTTTTTCCTTTTAAGTCATTATAACTTCAGTTAAATATATGGTTTAAGTCAACATAAATTTTTCACTGGTAAATCCAAATTCAGTTACAAAACTTTTGCTTTCCTTACAGGTTTGTCTTCTATACATTCCCAATTTCACTGCTATCATTCAAGTAAGCAATTAGAATTGGCACAAATTTGAATAGTAATACGGAATTTATTTTTTTTTAATTTTTTTTTTTTTTTTTGCTGAGGCAATTGGGGTTAAGTGACTTGCCCAGGGTCACACAGCTAGGAAGTGTCTGAGACCAGATTTGAACTCAGGTCCTCCTGACTTCAGGGCTGGTGCTCTAACCACTGCGCCACCTAGCTGCCCCAGTAATATGGAATTTATCAAACTGCCACATGCATACTGAGAAGACATTTGGAATAGGAAAATTTATAGGGTTGGAAGTTTTAGATGTATCTTTAGTCTACAGCTGCAGAGTATGACATTATTCTGGGAAAGAGGAAGCAGTATGACCCTTCCATCTCACTTTCCTTTATGAGATAAATGACACAATGAATAAATGATATAGATATGTATTTCTAAGATCCCCAGATAGCACATGAAGAAATCTCAAAATCATCTTGCTTACAAACTCCATTCCTGTATCTCAAATAGGCATTGATAGTCTCTGGAAAATTTGGACCTTGCTGTCAAAATACCACTGTCACTGGGGAGCATTAATTCTGTGGGCCTGTAGCTCAGTCCATACTGGAAACATTAACAAAGATTTAACTAGAACACTATATTTTCTCCAATTTCTGCTGTTCTCTAAATCTTTTTTTTTCCACTAGTCATATGAGACTGGAACTCATTATTCTGCTTAGACTAGAGACAACCCAAAAAAGACTTCCAGATTAAAAACAACAACCAAACTAACAGTATTTTCTTTCTAAAAACAGCTTATATTCTTGATGGTTTCTAACAAAAGCAGTACAAACGTAAGATCATTCAGGACATTTCCAAAGGTATTGTATCCTCTTCCTTTTTAGATTAGATTTTTATAAACCCCTTACCCTCAAATTACCTTACTGCTTCAAAGAATAAAACCATGAGAATAATTCCCAGAGTCGAGGAACTGAATATTCATGAATAAGATTTGCATGAATTAAATTTCTGGTAATTTCATATTCATTTAGGAATCAAAAGAAAATCTTTTGTAAAGCTATAAAATGGTTTATCTTTAGCACCTTCCTATAGGTATCATTCAATTTTGACTGATATCCTCCCTATGTCCATTCAGTTTCTAAAAAAACATAATGCTGGCTCCTGCTTGACAAGAATTTTATCCAATGGGTATTCTGGTAACTACTTATAGACTTTTCTTTTTTCTATAATAAATTTCAAAACCTACTCTCAATAACCTATTGAATTGGATTAAATTTTGTGATTTACATGAATAAGTTGAATTTTTTATTTGTTAAAGCTTCCATCCTCCCAAAACACATGGAAGTTAATAGGGCTTGTTTTGTATTTGATTGACTACTTGTATAAATCAAAATGAAGCTTCAGCATATTATCAAAATTAATTTCACTATTAATTTTGATTATCACCATCACTTACACGTTGTTCATCTTTAATGTTTTTGTTACTTTTTTCCCCTATTTTTCCCAATAGGGGAAAAAGTACCCTTCCCCCTAGTAAGGTTAAATCATTTTCTGAAAGAAGAATTTACATTTTTTTGGTTATTGAGCATCTGCTTCACAATAATGATTTAAAGGTCCCTATAATTTTGCTCTAACATTGTGGCCTGATTAGTATGTTCTTTGCACTGTTATGTTCCTTTGAAAGACTTTTTGATATTTTGTTGGTATTTTAATTGTAGTAAAATTGTATTCAGTATTATGATTCTTGGTTCCAGAGAAAGGCAGTATTATACATTTATTGCCTAGTATGAGTAATCTCTTCTAGGGCACAGGGGATTCAATAGCTAAAAACACAATAATTAAAAAGAATGAATCTTGAGGAATAGTTTGATTTCAGACATCAATAGTAAACCTGAGAATAAACTTTGGGGAAGCACACACATCCTGGTGTCGCCAAAATCTTATTCATCAGGTGGCTGATTATTCCAACAAACATGCAACAACAAAGAAACAGGACAAAAACTCCTCACAAACTATTCTTTTATTTTCTTTCTGGAAGTATAGGAATCTTCAAATGGAAGCATCTATTACACAGGAAATGGTAGGAAGAGTTTATATTAGTACAGAGCAGGGTTTAGTTTTTTTTTTTTTTCCCTTTGAAATAAATATGTGATAAAGAGCTGATGACTATTCTCTAAATCCTTTCCTAAATCTACTTTTCATATGTTATCATATGTTAATATTTCTTTTATCTTTATAACAAGATAATGCAGGTTTCTCCTCCAACCAATTAGATCCTATTGATCCATTGCATGGCTCTCAATAATTTAACAGAGAGAATGTTGATGATGGAAATAAGTATTGGGAACTTAAAAGAACCCATTATCTTTTTGCATTATCAAGTGTCTCAACCTCCTTTATTGACACTATTTTAGATCAAAATGACCTATTTGTATCATTGTCATCTACATTTGGGACTCTCTTAAATTCTGTAATTGTTTTTTTTTTTTTTTCCAAATCTCAACAACAATGCCCTTGCACTATTGCTAAGATGATTCAGCATATTGCTTGTTTAGTTTGTAAAAGCTCTTTGTGAGGGGCAGCTAGATTGTGCAGTGGTTAGAGTACCAGCCCTGAAGTCAGGAGGACCTGAGTTCAAATCTGGACTCAGACACTTCCTAGCTGTGTGATCCTGGGCAAGTCACTTAACCCCAATTGCCTCAGCAAAAAAAATTTAAAAAAAAATTAAAAAGCACTTTGTGAAACATACATATACATATAAGTATAGGTATGTGCGTATACAAAACATTTTATGCATGACTGGGTATAATAAATATTAAAATAAAAAAGGAATGATAACATTCATAAGGAATATATAGATCTAAGTTATCAGCAGTTTCCTCAGAAGACTAAATCCAAGGCACTGCGCTGTAATGTTGAAATGTATATATTATTCAGTTAAAGTGAAATGTTCTGAAGTATTTATTCATAACAATATATTAAATGAAACAAAACATGAATGAAAAAGGCAATTAACATTTCTATCCAAGTTAAAAAAAATAAAACCTGATGATATAAGGGGATTCAAAAAAGAAAAAAAAAACTAAGATTGTTTAAATAGAAAAATGTAATTATAATGTGAATTGGTAACTGTCCTTAATTTTAATATTAATTATCAAATATTAATCAAATAATATTTTGTCTAAAATGGAACTTCTTAATAGTTCTTCATAATTCTAGAAGGATTTTGGAATTGAGAATTGCCAGATTTCTTTTAATGCAGAATTGAAAAAGATAGACACTATTGCTTATTGACAATTAATTTCTCAGAGGAATACAATAAGAGGTGAGGAAAAGAGATACAAAATATACTACAATCAAGAAAAAAAATCATTATAATAAACACAGAGTGTTGTAACAAAGAAGTAAGAGGAATATTCTAGAGCTTTGAAAAAAGAAAAAGAAATAAATATTTTAGAAAAACAATAAACAGGAAGCAGCGTAAGAAAGCATCTAAAATAATTTTCTGAGACAAGGTCTATGAGTCCAGGGTGAGGAGTGCAGCATACAATCCTAGTGCAGGCTACACCAGTGCAGTCCTGGAGCCATACCCAACAATAACCTGGTCCCAGCCCAATTTCTGATCAACTGCACTACTGGAGGCTTCCAGACCTCCCAACCCAGTGATACTAAAAAGGACTTGGAAGGGCAGTGGAGAGGGTCTTTGGTAACTAAGTGTGATGCAGTCCACATATAGGCCAAGCCAGCACAGGCCCTCCCTAATCCCAATGGCTCAAAGCTGGATTGTTAATTCAGCACACTAGATCTTACAATGACTGTGGGGTGGGCACACTCCTAATAGCTCCTGGGCAGAAAAGAATGCTAGTTGACTGGTTCTTAGAAGGACCTCTGAAAATAGCTGCATAAAAGCCCTAAGGCTTCAGACAATGCACCCTCCACTCTGGAAACAGAGCTCTATTTTAACAGAATTAATAACAAATAGGCTAGGAAAATAAATAGACAACAAAAAAGGTTTCTGAGCATTGAAAGTTATTATAGTGATAAAGAAGATCAAAACACACACTCAGGAGATAATAACAAAGTCAAATCTACATTCAAAGCCTCAAAAAAAATAAGAATTGCACTCAGACCATGGAAGAGCTCAAAGGGGATTTTAAAATCAAGTAAAAGAGACAGAGGGAAAATTTGGGAAATAATTGAAAGCGGCAGAAAAGAAAATACAAAAAGTCAATGAAGAGGAAAATGCCCTAAAAAGCAAAATCAACCAATTGGGCCAGAGGTACAAAAGCTCACTGAGGAAAATATTTCCTAAAGAAAAAAGAATTGAGCAAATGGAAGCTAACAACTTTATGATACATCAAGATACAATAAAGCAAAACCTAAAACAAAAAAAAAAAGAAAAAAAATGTGAAATATTTCATTGGAAAAATAGCTGACTTGGAAAATAGATATAGCAATAAGAACTTTAAAATTATTGGTCTATCTGAAATTCATGATAAAATAAAAAGAACCTGGATATCATCATTCAAGAAATTAAGAAAAACTGTCCTGATAGTCTAGAAGCAGAGGGTAAAGTAGAAATTGTAAGATTCCACCAATCACCTCCTGAGATTCCAAAATGAAAACTCCTAGTAATATTATAGCCAAATTCCAGAACTCCCAGGTCAGCAAAAAATCATTGCAAGTATCTAGAAAGAAACAATTCAAGTAGAGTGGAGCTACATTGAGAATAACACAATATTTAGCAGCTTCTAAATCAAAGGACCAAAGGACTTGGAATACTATATTCCAGAAAGCAAAAGAGCTAGGATTAGAACTAAGAATCACCTACCCAACAAAACCAAGTATAATCTTTGATAGGAAAAGGTGGTCAATTAATGAAATAGATGATTTCCAAGCACTCCTGCCAAAAACATCAGAGCTTAATGGAAAATGTGATGTTCAAATACAGGACTCTGGAGAAGCACAAGGAAGTAATTAGGAAAGTCATATCATAAGAAACTTAATAAGATTTATCTGTGTACATTACTACAAAGAAGGATGGTACTTGTCACTTGTTGGAACTTTCTCATTATTATTGAAGTTAGAGAGTGAAAAAAGATAGAGCCAGAGAGAGAGAGGGAGAGGGAGAAAGAGAGAGAAAAAAGAGAGAGAGAGAGAGAGAGAGAGAGAGAGAGAGAGAAGGCACAGGTATGAATTGAATATGAAGGGATAATATATTTTAAAAAAAGGATGAGGGGCAATTAGATGGCACCATGCATAAAGTACAGTCCCTGATGTCAGGAGTTCCTGAGTTCAAATCAGGCTTCAGATGCTTAACACTTGCTTTCTGTGTGACCCTGAGCAAGTTACTTAACTCTAATTACCTTGCAAAAGAAAAAAAAAAAGAAAGAAAGAAAGAAAGAAATGGTGAAATTTAGGGGTGAGAGAGGAAAATACTGAGAGAAAGGAAAATTGACAATTAAAATGGTGGAAATTATCTGCCATAAAAAAGAGGCAAAGCAAAAGCTTTTATAGTAGAGGGGAAGAGTAGGAAAAAGGGAGTGAGTGAATCTTACTCTCATCAGAATTGGCTTAAAGAGAAAATAACATACCTATTCAATAGGGATATAAAAATCTACCTTACTACACAGGAAAATAGGAGGACAATGAGATGTAGGGAAAGGGGAACAGTGATTAAAGACAGGGAACGTTGGGGGAGGGAGTGCTCAGTACCAAAACACTTTTGAAGAAAGACAGGGTGAAAGAGGAAGAGAATAAAAGGGCAAAATAGACTTAGCGATAGCAATTATAAAAAAGGATTATTTGAAGCAAGTAACTCTGATAAGCCTTCATTTCTCAAATGTAGAACAAACTGAGTTAAATTTATTTAAAAATTTAGAACCATGTGCCAATTGATAAATGATCAATTCCCAAAGGGGTATAAATTCATGAATATTCTTTGACCTACCAACATCACTACTAGGCATGAATACCAAAAGAGATTTTTTAAAAAGGAAAAGGAAAATGACCTATATGTACAAAAAATGTTATAGCAACTCTTTTCTCAGGGCAACAAAAATGGACATCGAAGAGATTGCCCATCAATTGGGGAATGACTCAATAAATGTGGTTTGTGTTTGTGATGGCATATTATTGTTCAATGGGAAATGATGAACAGGATGCTCTCAGGGGAAAAAAAAACAACAACTAGAAAGTACTACATGAACTGTAAAGTGAAACAGTGAAATGTACTGTATATAAAGTAATAGAAATATTCTGTGATGACCAGCTATAAATGACTTTCCTATTGTCAGTAGTGCAATTATCCATGACTGCTCTGAAGAACTTACAATGAGAAGTTATCCATACCTAAAGAAGGAACTTTTTGTATCTGAGTACAGATTGAAGCATTTTCTTTTGCACTGTTTCTCTCTCTTTCTTTTTAACTTAACTTGTTCTTGAGAGTTTTCATTTTTATTAGTGTATAAGAGTTATGTTTTCTTTCACAAATTGACCTTTATGTGAAATGTTTTGTATAACTTCACTTGTGGTTTCTTAATTGCGGATGGTGATGAGGGACAGAAATTCAAAAAAAAATTAAAAACAAATGTAAAAAATAATTTTTTGAAGGTAACAGGAAATGTTAAATTAAAATTAAAAAAAGAACTGTTAGGGAATCATAAAAGTGAAAAATAAAATAAAATAAAATATTAAATAAATTAAAAGTAATTTTAAAATAAAAATAAAAACAATTTTGCATTTTAGAAACATGGAATCTTTAATGGGATTTTTATTTTAAAAGACTATTATTTATTTAACTTAAATATGCATTTCTTTTAAATGTTGAATTCCAAATTCTCCCTCTTCTTTCAGCCATTCCCCTCACACTGAGAAGGGAAGGAATATATCAGTTATACATGTGACATTATATGAAATACAATTTCCATATTAGCCATGCTGCAAAAAAGCAAGAAAGTGTATGTTAATACACACACACACATACACACACATTGTATATGTATATATATATATGTATATATATATATACATATACATATATATATATATAAAATATCCCCAGGTTTTTTTCTAAAATCAACCCATTTATAATTTTTATAGCATAATAATATTCCATCACAATCATGTGCTACAATTTTTCAGCCATTTCCCAATGGATGTACATCTACTATTTTTCTAATTATTTTCCACTACAAAAAGAATTTCTTACATATTTTTGCACAAATAGATCTGCTTCCATTTAATTTGGTTTCATTGGGATATAGAATTAGTAATGGTATTGCTTGGTTGAGGGTATACAAATATGCCCATTGGGCATATTCTAAATTGTTCTCCAGAATGATTGGATCAGGTAACAACTCCATTAACTGTGCATTTTTTCTATAGCCCCTCCAACATTTGTCATTTTCTTTTTCTGTCATCTTAGCCAATATAATAGGTGTGAGATGTTTCCTCAGAACTGATTTATTTTGCATTTACCTAAGTAGTAATGATTTGGAGGGTTTTTTTTTTTTTAATATGATTACGGGTAGTTTTCATTTCTTCTGAAAATCATCTATTCTTATCATTTGATCAAATATTGATTCGGGATGACTTTCTTTTATAAATTTAATTCACTTTCCAATTTTAAAAATAGTGTTTTGTAAGGAAAGTGCTGTACTATTTATGACTTCATTTCATTTATATGTATCTGTCTTAATGTGGGCTTGGAATTCCAAAACTTTCCATCCTTCATCTCTTTCTTCTTTTTTCATTCCTTTCCACCTTCCTTTAATCCTTTCTTCCTTCCTTTTTTTTCTTGTTCCCTTCCCTACTTCAATTATCCTTCCTTCCTCTTTTATTTATTTTTAATTTTTGTATAAGACACTTCTGAATAAGTGTCAAACACAACTTTAAAATTATATTCCCTTCAAAATGACTAAGCAACTTAAAATAACAGTGTGACCTGGACTTAATACTGACTGAAAGGAAGTATAACTTGGAATTCAAGCTTAGGTATTTGTTTGAGACTCTTCTTTTTTGAAGAAGAAAATGAAAACTCACTCCTTATTGCCTTTATGAGAAATTGAATCGTGAAAACTACAGGGAATTATTTTTATATGATTCTAATTTAAATGGGAGATAATAGGACACTACAGATTCTCTTAAGAGAGAGACTCAGACTTTCTATCCTGGGCTCCGTGTAGAACAGCACCCATCGCCTCCGCCGAGATGTTGATGCCCAAGAAGAACCGAATTGCCATTTATGAATTCCTTTTTTAAGGAAGGAGTAATGGTAGCCAAGAAGGATGTCCACATGCCAAAGCACCCTGAGCTAGCAGACAAGAATGTGCCCAATCTCCACGTCATGAAGGCCATGCAGTCTCTGAAGTCTCGTGGCTATGTTAAGGAGCAGTTTGCATGGAGGCATTTCTAATGGTACCTCACCAATGAGGGCATTCAGTACCTGCGGGATTACCTTCATCTGCCACCTGAAATTGTGCCTGCCACGCTTCGCAGAAGTCGTCCTGAGACAGGAAGGCCAAGGCCTAAAGTTCTGGAGGGTGAGGGACCTGCCCGACTTACTCGGGGTGAAGCTGATAGAGACACATACAGACTGCTGCCCCTGGTGCTGACAAGAAGGCTGAGGCTGCAGCTGGGTCAGCAACAGAATTCCAATTTAGAGGCGGATTTGGTCGTGGGTGTGGTCAGCCTCCTCAAAAATCAAGAAAGATATGTTTCTTATTGAATAAAATTTGGGGAAAAAACAAAAAAAAAGAGAGACTCAGAGACAGACAGACTCAGGTATGAATTCAAAATAGAGAAAAGTCAGATCCTCAGGTATATCATTATACCTTGCTAACTGAGAAACTTAGGGTTTTCCTATCAGTGCAATTGAGGATGTTCATTGACAAAACAATTGTTTTTTTTTTTAATAGAAAAAATAGTTTATTGATAAGAAAACATAATAGTATAAATTATTAATAAGAGAAACATTTTTGACATAAAAACATATATACATATATAACATGTAAAATGGCTTAGAACAATTGTCTTCATAGATTTTGATCTCATCCTCTATCACTGAAAATATTTTGATCATATGATTTAATGATATATATGTATACCTTTATAAATTCTGTACTTACACATAGTAATAAAGTTTTTTCCCCACACTTGACATTAATTGCCATGATCATTAAATACATTTTTAGAAATTTGCATAGTCCCAATGAGAGGAGAATATTATTTACTATACTAACTGAATCATTTTTATTTTCTTTATCAGGGAATTTTAATCTTAATCCACCAATTATTCAAAGACTTTTTTATAAATTTCATTACCAAATTTCTCTATTCCTTTTGTAAATCAGTTATTCTTAGATGGTAATACAAAGATTAAATAAAGAGATGGTAGATGGAGAGATGATAGGTGTTAAAAGATGAATACTAGACATTGATAGAAATTGATAAATGCAATATCTCTCTTCTAACTATCTGATGAACAAATATGATTAGATTTATTGGTACTCATTTGAGAAAAGAAAGTTTAAGAGGTTAGAAATTTTTTTTCAAGTTAGTTTTTCTTAAAATTTGAATGTGGATTTCAAATAATATTTGCTATTTTAAGCCACAAAATTACATCATGGAATTACAACAAAATTCCAATCATTTGTTTTCAAAATCATATCATCTTTTTACTTTAGAGTAGATACTTTTTCATTAAAATGTTCCCTTTATCTTATATCCAGAATACATGGGAAACTAATTCAAATATCTATCACAAAAAACATTCCTTGATAGAAGAGTAACCAACTATTTCTCAAAATATTTCCAGACCACAGAAAATCAAATTCTAAATCACAAATCTTAAGAAATGCAATTCAAAAAAACTTTGAAATTGTAACTGTCACCCAGCAAAATGAAAAATGATGAAAGATAAGAGTGTTTAAAAATCGGAGGAGTTTGGAAAAATATAATTAACACACGATTTATGAAGTTATAACTTGGTTCAACCCTTCTGGAAAGAAGTATATCCTTATTCTAAGACAATTTTTAGAATGCTGATTTTCTTTGATCCAGACACCTCATTGCTAGAAAAATAGCTTTGTGAAATAGAAAAATATAAAGAAAAATCAGATACAGATCAAATATTTATAGCAGCATTTTTTCTTATTATCAGAAACAGTTTAGATGGATTGACCCTGCTCATGGATTGGCACAATAGATTGTGGTTCTGCTTCCTTCACTTCATATCAGTTTACATGTCTTTATGTTCTTCGATGTATCTCTCTTGCTTTCTTATGGCACTATAATATTTCATCACATTCATGTATCATAATCTATTTGATGAGTAATGTGTGTGAGTAACAATGTTGATTTGCCTGAACAGTACAGAAAAGGGAATAATTTATAATAAGACTCAAATTGTAGGCTGAGACTAGGTTGTGGAGGGACTTAAATGTCAAATGGAGGAATTTATATTTCATCCTAGAGTCAATAGAAAATCATTCAAGTTTACTGTGCAAAGAAGTAATGTGGTCAGATTTGAACTTTAGGAAAATCACTTTGGCTGCTGTTTGGAGAATGGATTATACAAGAGAGAAACATGAAGCAGGGAGTCCTGTTAAGATATTCTTGTACTATTTCAGGTTAGTGGTGCTAAATTGCTAAACTGAGGTGCTGCTTGTAAGAATAGAAATGAGGGGAAAGGGGAAAATGTATTATAGAGGTAGAAATGACAAGATCTGCCAATTTATTAGATATGTGAGATAAATGAAAATAAAGAGTCTAGGTTGATATCAAGATCATGAAAATGTGTAATGTAAAGAAGATGGTGCCTTCAAAGAAAAATGAAGATGTAGGAGTAGGTTTATTTATTTATTTTTTGGATAGGGGGAGCTAATAAAATCTGCAAAATAGATTCTACCACACCTGTCTCTGCTGAATCTGTAAAAGTCACAAAAAATAAAACAGTATGCATGCTCTTTTCATGAGTCAAATTTGAGAACCCCCAAACAGTTGAGGAGTACATGATACTGCCAAAAGATCTGGGATTGGTGAAGAATATAATGCTTTATATTGGGGAAGGAAGGACATTTCTCCAATAGCACTTGTTTAGTTTTTGAGGATGGCTGACCCATTCAGATTGTAACTGCTCAGGCCCAGAAGTTCAGAGATTAGATATTTGCACAATGGTGAGAGGAGAGAATTCCTGGATTTGTAATCCTAGGAAAAATGAGATACCAACACAGGTACACATACAAAATGTCTTATCACTCCAAGAAACTCCCTAAAACAATAAAGTATCAATGAATATGACAACCTGTATTAGTATAGCAAGTTTCCTAATCAATGATTATTCCTAATCAAATTTCCTAAGCAATTGTTCATACCAGTAAAGCCACAGGTTTAGTCTTTAACCTTTTCATTTTATAAAAGCAATATTTATATATGTATCCTTTTGCTTATATTAGACTGACTCACAACATTTGATCTTGAGATAAAACAAGATCTGTTATCTAAATATTTACTTGGTATTTAATGGGTTAAATGATGGAGTTGAAGCAAGAAAGGAGAGAAAAACAAACAAGCAAGGAAAGAATGAAAGAAGGAAGAAAGAAAGAAGAAAAGAAAGTTTTCATAAATACCAAAAATAATAAAAGCAGTAATTTTGGAGTTGCAGCAAACTAAACAAAGTACATGCCCATCTACCTATTGGGGAATGACTAATCAAACTGTGGTAAATGAATAATATAAATATTGCTAGGTCTTAATAAAATTGACTATGAATAATGTAAAATATTTATATGAACTGATGAAGAGTCAAATAAGCACAATTGGAAAAACTATTTGAAACAATAATATAATGGAAATTGATTAGGAAATGTCCAAAATAATATTAAAACCTGTGTAGTCATAATTCATAAATTTGTCCCCCCAATATGACAGGCCTATGTGTTCCATCTTTTCTTTGCAAATGTAAGGACTATGGATAAGAAATATAACAAATACTGTCAAACTCAATTAATGTGTTGGTTATATTTTTCCCCTTCCTTATTTAACAGTATGACATTCATGGCATCATGGTGAGTAGAAATTTGGCAGAGAAGATTTTGGTTAAACACTGACTCTGACAAATCATGGATGAGAAACCTTGAGCAAGAGGTTGGAGCAAAGATGGCAGAGTGCAGACAGAACTTTCTGTGACCTTCTCTGACCTACTCTCAGAACAATAGCAGATTGAGCCTCTAAAATGGTTCTGGAGTGAAAGCTCTCCCAAATATTTGGAGTACAACACATTCCCAGAAGAAGTTACCTTAGAAGAACTTCAGCACAGGTCTGTTCCAGTTAGATAGGGGGACAGACTGCCGATTCCATACAGCCGCATGGGAAGACCCAGGAAGGAAGCCAGGCTGGGATTCAGATCGTGGCAGTTTCTAAGCACTTGGGAAGTTTCTGTGAGACTCTTAGGTCATGCTTTCCTGGTTGCAAGAAGGTGCTTTGGCAGATCTGCCTTTTATATACTGTAGGATTCTGGCTTTTAATCCAGTCTGCTATCTGTTTCTGATTATGGGAGAATTCATCCCATTCACATTCATAATTAATAAAAAAGTGGCTTTTAATCCAAAAAAGGGGGAGGGGTTCTATAGAGGGGAGGACTGTTTGGGGGAGGTGGTCATCAAAAGCAAAATACTGGGGAGGAGAGAAGGGAGAAAGGGGAAAGAAAGAGAAAAATATAACTTGGGTAAATAAGATGGCAGAAAATACAGAATTAGTTATTTTAACTGTGAATGTGAATTGGATGAACATTCCTATAAAACAGAAGCAGATAGCAGACTGGATTAAAAGTCAAAATTTGACAACATGTTATTTACAAGAAACACATCTAAAGCATAGAAATCCATAAAGAGTGAAAGTAAAGGGCTGGAGCAGAATATATTATGCTTCGGGTGAACAAAAAAAAAAAAAAAAAGGTAGCAATCCTGATCTCAGATCAAGTAAAGGAAAAGACAGATATAATTAAAAGAGATAAGGAAGGAAACTATATTTTACTAAAGGGTACCATAGATAATGATGCAATATCAGTACTAAACATATATGCACCAAGTGACATAGCATCCAAATTCCTAGAGAAGAAATTAAGAGAGATGCAAAAAGAAATAGCAACACTACACTAGTGGGGGATCTTAAACTTGCTCTCTGAGAACTAGATAAATCAAATCACAAAATAAATAAGAAAGAATTTAAAGGTGGTAAATGAAATGTTAGAAAAGTTAGGTATGATAGATCTTTGGAGAAAATTGAATGGAGACAGAAAAGAGTTTACTTTTTTCTCAGTGGTTCATTGAACTTGTACAAAAATTGACCATGTGTTAGGCCATAAAAACTTGAAAACCAAATGCAGAAAGGCAGAAATCATAAATGCATTTTTTTCAGATCACAATGAAATAAAAATTACATTCAATAAAAGGTGAGGGGAAAATAGACCAAAAAGTAATTGCAAACTAATAATCTCATCGTAAAGAATGAATGAATGAAAAAATAAATCATAGACACAATCAATAATTTCATCCAGGAGAATGACAATAAGGAGATAACATACCAATATTTCTGAGATATGGCCAATGCGTTTATAAGGGGTAATTTTATATCTCTAGATTCTTACTTTCATAAAATAGAAAAAGAGAAGATCAATGAATTTGGCTTACAGTTTTAAAAGTTAGAAAAAGAACAAATTAAAAACTGTCAATTAAATACCAAATTGGAAATTCTGAAAATAAAAGGGGGTATTAATAAAATTGAAAATGAGAAAATTATTGAATTAATTAATAAAACTAAGAGTTGGCTTTATGAAAAAAATAGATAAGCCTTTAGTTAATTTAATTTTAATTAATTTAATTTAATTAATTTTAGTTAATAGAAAAAGGAAAGAAGAAAATCAAATTGCTAGTCTCAAAAATGGAAAGGGAGAACTTTCCACCAATGAAGAAGAAATTAGAATAAAAATTAGGAGCTACTTGGCCCAACTTTATGCCAATATATTTGATAATCTAAATAAAATGGGGGAATATCTACAAAAATATAGATTTCCCAGGTTAACAGAAGTGGGAATAAACTATTTAAATAGCCCCATTTGAGAAAAAGAAATAGAAAAAGCTATTAATCAACTCCCTAAGAAAAAATCTCCAGGGCCAGATTGATTTACATGGGAATTCTACCAAACATTCAAAGAACAATTATTTATAATACTATATAAAATATTTGAGAAAATAGGGAAAGAATGTGTGCTACCAAATTCCTTTTATGATACAGATATGGTAGTGATAGTTAAACCAGGTAGGGGGAAAAACAGAGAAAGAAAACTATAGACCAAATTCCCTATTTAATATTGTTGTAAAAATCTTAAATAGAATATTAGCAATGCAATTACAAAAAGTCATCCCCAGGATAATACACTATGATCAAGTAGGATTTATATCAGGAATACAGGGCTGGTTCAGTATTAGGAAAACTATCAACATAATCAACTATATCAATAACCAAACAAACTAAAATCTTATGATTATCTTAATAGATGCACAAAAAGCATTTGATAAAATCCAACATCCATTGCTATTAAAAACATTTAGAGAGTATAGGAATAAATGGACTTTTCCTTAAAATGATCAGTAGCATCTATTTAAAACCATCAGCAAGGGGGCAGCTAGATGGTGCAATGGATAGGGTACCAGCCCTGAATTCAGGAAGAACTGAGTTCAAATCTGTCCTCAGACACTTAACATATCCTAGATGTGTGACCTTGTGCAAGTCATTTAAATGCAATTGCCTCAGCAAAAATAAACAAAAAAAAATCAGCAAGCATTATTTGTAATGGGGACAAACTAGAACCATTTCCAATAAGATCAGGAGTGAAACAAGCCTGCCCACTGTCACCTTTACTATTCAATATTGTATTAGAAATGTTAGCTTTGGTAGTAAGAGAAGAAAAAGAGATTAAAAATTATACTAGGTGATGAGGAAACCAAACTATCACTCTTTGCAGATGATATGATGGTATAATTAGAGAATCCTAGAGGCTCAACTAAAAAACTACTAGAAACAATTCACAACTTTAGCAAAGTTGCAGGACAAAAAATAAATGCACATAAATCATCAGCATTTTTATGTATTACTAAAAAAAAATCAGCAGCAAGAGATACAAAAAAAATTCCATTCAAAATTACTTTCGATAATATAAAATATTTGGGAATCCATCTTCCAAGGGGAAGATAGGAACTATAAAAAGAAAACTTCAAAAAACTTTCCACATAAATAAAGTCAGATCTAATCACTTGGAAAAATATCAAGTGCTCATGGGTAGACTGACCAAATGTAATAAAAATGACAATACTACCCAAACTAATTTACTTATTTAGTGCCATACCAATCAAACTCCCAAGAAACTATTTTACAATTCTAGAAAAAAATAGTAGCAAAGTTCATCTGGAAGAAAAAAAGGTCAAGAATTTCAAGGGAATTAATGGAAAAAAAAAACACTGATGAAGGTGGTCTAGCTGTGTCAGATCTAAAACTATATTATAAAGCAGCAGTCATCAAAGCCATTTGTACTGGCTAAGAAATAGAGTAGTCGATCAGTGGAATAGAATAGGATCACAGAACAAAATAGGCAATAGCTATAGAAATCTAGTGTTTGAGTAACCCAAATACCCCAGCTTTTGGGATAAGAAATCACTATTTGACAAAAACTGCTGGGAAAATATGAAAATAATATGGAAGAAATTAGGATTTGACCCACACCTAACATCACATACCAAGATAAGATCTAAATGGGTTCATGATTTAGACATAAATAGGGATATTATAAGCAAATTAGAGGAACATAGGGTAGTTTGCCTCTCAGACCTGTGGAGAATGAAGGAATTCATGTCCAAAAAGGAACTAGAACTCTTATTTGAACACCAAATAGATAATTTGTATTATATTAAGTTAAAAAGTTTTTGTACAAACAAAACTAATGTAGACAAGATTAGGAGAGAAGCAATAAATTGGGCAATCATTTTTACATTTAAGGGGTTCTGATAAAGGCCTCATTTCTAAAATACATAGAAAATTGTCTCATTTATAAGAATTCAAGCCACTCTCCAATCACTAAATCATCAAAGGAAATGAATACACAATTTTCAGATGAAGAAATTGAAACTATTTCTACTCATATGAAAAGGTGCTCCAATTCACTATTGATCAGAGAAATGCAAATTAAGATTACTCTGATACTACTACATACCTCTCAGATTGGCTAAGATGACAGGAAAAAATAATGATGAATGTTGGAGGGGACATGGGAAAACTAGGACATGGATACATTGTTGGTGGAAATCTGAATGGATCCAACCATTCTGGAGAGCAATTTGGATCTATGCTCAAAAAGTTATCAAACTGTCCATATCCTTTGACCCAGCAGTGTTTTCACTGGGCCTATATCCCAAAGAGATCTTAAAGGAGGGAAAGGGGCCCCGCATGTGCAAAAATGTTTGTGGCAGCCCTTTTTGTAGTGGCTAGAAACTGGAAACTGAAGGGATGCCCATCAATTGGAGAGTGGCTGAATAAATTATGGTATATGAATATTATGGAATATTATTGCTCTGTAAGAAACGACCAGCAGGACGATTTCAGAGAGGCCTGGAGAGACTTGCATGAACTGATGCTGAGTGAGATGAGCAGAACCAGGAGATCATTATACATGGTAATAAGAAGACAATACGATGGTTAATTCTGATGGACATTGCTCTCTTCAACAACAAGATATTTCAAACCAGTTTCAATTGTTTAGTGATGAAGAAAGCCATATACACCTAGGGAGAGGCCTTAGGGATCTAAGTGTGGACCACAACATAGCATTTTCATGCTTTCTGTTGATATTTGTTTGCATTTCGCTTTTGTTCTCATTTTTTTTCTTGTAGATCTGATTTTTCTTGTGCAGCAAGATAACTATTTGTCACATATTTTAACATAATTAACATGTATTGGACTATGTGCCATCTAGGGAAAGGGATGGGGTAAAGCAGAGAAAAATTTGGAACAAAAGCCTTTGCAAGGGTCAATGTTGAAAAATTACCCATGCAAATATTTTGCAAATAAAAAGCTTTAATTAAAAAAAAAAGAAACCTTGAGCGAGTTCTTTAATTTCTCATTACTCAATGATATAATTTGAGGGTACACATTTCAGAGAATTTTCCTACCTGTGTTAACAGGGAGTATTTCTCATCAGGGTCTTGTTATATTAATAAAAAAAAATAATCAGAGGTTCAATTTCTATTCCTATGCGAACAAGGAAAAGTCATGAGTAGGGAAAAGATTTAGAAGGAATTTATTCATAAATTTTAGTATTTAAATTAATAAACTATTATTTATGAAGTTAATGATTAAAGTTCTATGATAGTATATTAAGCCCCAATGTAAAATTCTTTCAAATAATATATATATATATATATAATTTTCTTACATACTTTTTACTTCATTCCAGTACCTTTGTACAATTTCCCAGATGTACTTACTCTGCTGGCCCAGATTTGGAAAAGCTACACACACAGCCAAACTGTAATGAGATCCTACATTAGCAGCAACAAAACAAACCAATATCTTACAAAAACCAAAAAGTTTAGCAAATTATTTAGATAATATTAAAAGCAATTCTCCCTATAGTTGGGAGATATTTATTTTTTGTTTTCATTTAAAAAAAAAAGAAAAGTGTATAAATTCCCTGCAACAGTGATTCCCCAAAAAGTATTTATTTATGTATCTATCTAGGTATATATGTATTTATGCATCTATGTATCAATCTATGTACCTATCTGTCTATCTATCTACTATCTGTCTGTCTATATTTCTGTGTCTGTTTGTCTACTTTAGTAAAAACAAACTAAAAATCACAATGTTGATCATAAAATTTCTGGGAACTATATGAAAGCAGTGCTGTGAGTAGAAACAGCCAGAAACTTTCAATATAAATTCTATACTGAGCTGCAAGAAAAAATATGGCTTTGAGAGCAAAACTCAAAGTGTAATTTACTCCCAGAGTGCTGCTGACATTAGGGACCAAGAGAGAGCACAGCTGAAGCAGTTTTGATTAATGGCCATAGACCCTCAAGTGTGAAGACAACCTTGTATTATAGGGATGGGTGAACACAGGGAAAAAGTCCATTACTGCCATCAGGAAAAAGTCAGATTTGACCACAACCTCCACTATTTCTATGCATGGTTCCTGAACCTTTTTTTTTAAGTTTTGTTTTGTTTTGTTCAATTTTCAAGCAATGAGGAAAAACTCTACCAATACTTCCATTTCTCCTTTCACTGTGAATCCCATTTTTCTTGCTATTTTATGCTCTTGATTGGATCTCTGATCTTTGGACCCTTTTTCTTTGTTCAGTTTCTTTTGTCTGTCTATTTTTTATGTCTACTCATTCAACAGACTTTTCTGTAGCTAAAGCATCTGCTTCTACTTTCCATTCTTGTCTTTCACATTTACTATTTGCTCATCCCCATCTACATTCAGAATTTGTGCCAATATGATATTTAAAAGCTGAAATCCTCAGATTAAGGTCATTGCTATTTCCTCACAAAAACAGAAAGCAGTAAAATTTTCTATAATGTAATTCAGCAGAAACATCATGTTCAATTTTTTTCAGAAAATAGTTTTCATATTATGCAAAATAAAACTTAGAATGAAAGAAATGTAAATTTTCTGTCACAGAGGTACTGATAAATGGTGGATAAAGAGCTGGCATTGAAACCACAGAAACTTCGGTTCAAATTTTGTATCTAAAAATACTGGCTATGGGATCCCTTATGCAAATCACTTAACCTCTGGGCAATTCTCTAAAATTATTAGTTGCAGAGAAGGTGTCAACTTGTATTGGTAGAAGATAGTATCTCATCCAGGGTGTTTCCTATACTGAAATCATAATTTTAGTTCCAGTCCTCTATCCTTTTTGGTTACAGTCTTTCTGCCACCAGGGAATTTCTGAGGGTTAACATGGCTGGAAAGGTAGGATTAACAAAACAAACATGACTTATCACAATAAGCATCTGGTCTCAAGGATGTTAACTTTATCATTGAGATAATGTATTTTACCATGTAGTTTTCAGATTATCCTTTCCCCTCCCCTAAAAAGAGTAAATAAATGTAAGGGGGAGAATTGTGAGACTTGCAGATTACCAGTATTTAGAATAAATTGGATTTATTTATCTATCTTGCTATTTATGTCATTCTCATGCTTTGTTTTTTGGAAAATCCAGATAGATGCATCCTAGGACAAGTCAAAGTTCTATTATTATAAATTTCTTTTTAATGTTCAAAATCTTGAACAAGCTTTTTTTTTAATCAAAGAACTAGGATATATACTCATTATAGATCCAATAAAAATCTTTGAAGCACCTTTAGTAATAAGTAATATGAGAGATAAGTGCTTCACTTTATTTCCATGTTGTTTTGATTTCTTATATATATTTTGTAATCCTTGCATTCCACATACCTAGCAGTATAAGTATTTGGTATGGCAACATTTATTAAAACATTATTCCTAATTCTTTTTGGATCATTATTCTCTTCTGGACACAATGGAAAATATTTGCTGCTGTGGTCGTGGTCCAGCTATAGTACAATTCAATGATTAAAGAATCAAGCACATACATTATGTTTTCCTTCTCAGTTTTTTTTTCCTGTACAGCAAGATAACTGTATAAATATATATACACATATTCGATCCGTCAACTATTTTAACATAATTAACATATATTACACTTCCTGTCATCTAGAGAAGGGGGTGAGGGGAAGGAGAGAAAAATTTGTAACAGAAAGCTTTGCAAGGGTCAATGTTGAAAAATTACCTATGCATATGTTTTGCAAATAAAAAGCTTTAAAATAATGATAATAATAAAAGATCAATGGAGATAGAAACAGAAATGATTTTAGCACTCAATAAGTAATTATTGAACATCTACTAAATAAAGTAGTCCTTGCTCTCAAAAA
This sequence comes from Myrmecobius fasciatus, assembly GCA_023553655.1. NCBI lineage: Eukaryota > Metazoa > Chordata > Mammalia > Dasyuromorphia > Myrmecobiidae > Myrmecobius > Myrmecobius fasciatus. The sequence continues at coordinate 32,472 of JAJPUD010005365.1, forward strand.
AAGAGAATCAAGCACATTTTGAGGTCTATATATTTTAGGAATTTACCATGCTAGTTTATTAAAGAAAGCAAGCTTCTGATCATAATTCTACTAGTTAGATCTATTAGGAGCTTGTTATGTGCTAAAATGTGGAATCCTAAAGTCATTTGTTGTGTTTCTGCCATGCTTTTGCATAATTTCCATGCAAACAAAAATATAGATCAATAGATCACTGAATCAATAAATCAATAAAAAGATAATGCAAAAAAATCTGTTAAGCTCTTACTATAGGCAAGGTGTTGTATAAATATTGTAAATATAAATAGAAACAATCAAGTCATTTCCTACCTTGACAAATTTATGTTCAAATCATTTGCTACCTTCAAGAAATTTACATTCTAGTGGAATACAACATAATAAAAGAGAGTTGAAAAAGGGGTTGTTTGTAATTATGTAGCCATATATTTTGCATATGATTGAAAAGAAATGTGGAAGACTGTTTTCAGAAAATATAAGACAAAAGACAACCTATCAGAGCTTTAGATCCTAAGAGGTAAAGGGATGAGGGAGAAAGAGATAGGAATGGTGACTGCAATACAGGTGATACAGTCTACAGGTGACTTCTTAAGTTTCAAATCCTAAAATACAATCTTTCTAAAACTTTTGGTAGCAATGACCTGTTCCTGAATTGCTACCAAAAACCCCTGTATTTCCATCTGCAAATCCATATAATTCAGCTAGTCAACATTACTTGTTAGCTTTTTTGTTTCCTTGAGATGATGCAAATACCTTCTGTAGATTTCTTTTGGAATTCATTCTTGGATTTCAGTTGTTTCATAGATTTTATAAAGAAATACACTATATCCAGTTACATTTAACAAATTCAGCAATGTGTAACTGTTGTTAACCTTTACTATTTTGTCAAGGAGGCAATATATGTTTCTCCCAAAATTATTTAACTTTTTTCAACTTTTAAACATTTGCATTGTATGCTCTCATAATGTTGATCAACCATCTTCCTTGCAGAGAAGTTGCCAACTTGTATCACTAGAAGTTTTCTCTTCCAGGAGATGCTTAAATAAAGGTGTTAAACATGTAGGATATCTACATCACATAACCCTGACTCTTTAGGGTGACTAAAACCAGATTGAAATATAATTGGCTGATATATAAATAAGTACTTATAAGTGTGTGTATGTGTATGTGTGTTTGTGATTATTGTTCAGTTGTTTCAGTCATGTCATTTTCTTCTTCATTGTATTTTACAAATATGGAACTGAGAGAAACAGGGTTAAGTGACTTGCTCAGAATCAGACTGCTAGTAAGTGTCTGGGGCCAGATTTTAGATAGTCTAGAATATGAGTCATCCTGATTTAAAGCTCAATGCCCTATCCTCTGTGCTATACACATGCACACATGCACACATGCACACACCCCCATACATATACACATAGCATAGGGTGGATAATATTATGTTTATGAGACTGCTGTCCAGGGACCCTTTATCTACAGATCAGCAGTCTCCATTTCTATGCAAGTAGTTTAAAACTATTGCTCTAGATCAATGAAATGTCAGAACAAGTTCCAGTCTTTATCTCTTAATTATTATTACTATTATCATTATTGTTATCTAATTTTAATCTTTTCATTGATATTGAGAAAGAATCATTCTGGGAATATACAGTTATTATGTTTATTTGTTTGTTTTTAATTTAATTTTCCAGGTTCTTGCCACTACAAAAAGGTCTGACAGACATTTTTACACATGTGAGATCCTTTCTCTTTGGGAAATAAGCCTAGTAAAAACACTGCTGGATCACACTGTATGCACTGATTGTATCAGTTCACAACTCTACCAACAATGTATTAGTGCTCCAGTTTTCCCATATCCCTGCCAACATTCATCATTATATTTTATTGTCATTTTAGCAAATGCAAGAGATGTGTAATGGTACCTTAGTTACCTTAATTTGCATTTATCTGATCAATAGTGATTTCATATGACTAAAAATGGATTTAATTTCTTCACCTGAAAATTGTCTGTTGATATTATTTGATCATTTCTCAATTGGAAAATGTCTTGAATTCCTATAAATCTGAGTCAAATTTCTATATATTTTAAAAATTAGGCCTGTATCAGAACCATTGAATTTAAAAAAATGTTTTCCTAATTTATTGCTTCCCTTCTAATCTTGTCTGCATTAGTTTTGTTTGTACAAAAAATTTTTTCACTTGATATAATATAAATCATCCATTTTGTGTTCAATAATGAACTCCATTTCTTCTTTGGCTATAAATTCCTTCCTTCACAGATCTGAGAGATAAACTATCTTTCATTCTCATTTGTTCATAATATCATTCTTTATGTCTAAATCATGACTTTATCTTGGTATATAATGTTAAGTATGGGTTAGTGCCTAATTTCAGGCACACTAATTTCCAATTTTCCCACCAGTTTTTTTTTTTTTTATACTGAGTTTTTATCCCAAAAGCTGGTGTTTTGGGGCTTATCAAACACAAGATTACTATATTCATTGATTACTTGATCCTATGAACCTAACCTATTACACTGATCAATTACTCTTATTTCTTAGTACCAAATATTTTGGATGACCACTGCTTATAATATAGTTTTAGGTTTGGCACAGCTAGTCCACATCTGTTTGCATTTTTTCATTAATTACCTTGAAATTCTTTATCTTGTGTTCCTTTAGATGAACATTGCTATTACTTTTTCGAGATCTGTAAAATAATTTCTTAGGAGGTTGATTGGTATAACACTGAATAAGTAGATTAATGGAGGTAGTATTCTCATTTTTAATATATTTGCTCATCTTACCCATGAGCAATTGATATTTTTCCATTTGACTATATCTGACTTTATGTGGAAAGTGTTTTGTAGTTATGTTCATATAGTTCTTGACTTTCCCTAGGCAGATAGATTCCCAAATATTTTATGCTATTGACAGTTATTTTAAATGGAATTTCTCTGTGTATCTCTTGTTGTTGGCTTGATAGTGATGTATAAAATTGCTGATTATTTATTGGGATTTATTTTGTATCCTAAAATTTTGTTAAAGTTGTGGGTTATTTCTAATAGCCATTTAGGTGATTCTCTAGGGCTCTCTAAGTATACTATCATATCATCTTCAAAGAGTAATAATTTTGTTTCCTCATTACCTACCCTAATTCCTTTAATCTCTTTTTCTTCTCTTATTGCCAAAGCTAACATTTCTAATACAATACTGAATGGTAATGGTAATAGTGGGAAACCTTGTTTATTCCCAGATATTATTGGGAATGGTTGAAGTTTATCCCCATTACATATGATGTTTGCTGATGGTTTTAAATAGATGCTACTTGCTATTTTAAGGAAACATGCATTTATTTCTATACTCTCCAGTGTTTTTAATAGGAATGGATGTTGAATTTTATAAATTTTTTTCTGTATATATTGACCTCTTTAACTTTTTTTTTATTTATTTTGTGTTTTGATTTATCCAGTTCTGAGAGAGCAAGGCTGAGATCTTCCTCTATTATAGTTACTGTCTATTTCTTCTTGCAGTTCTCTTAACTTCTCCTTTAGGAATTTACATGCTATACCACTTGGTTCATATATGTTTAGTATTTCCATTGCTTCACTATCTATAGTATCCTTTAGCAAGATGTAGTTTCCTTCCTTATCTCTTTTAATTAGATCATTTTTTATTGTTGTCTTTGCTTGATCTGAAATAAGGATGGCTACCCCTGCTTTTTTTTTTTCACCTGCTGCATAATAGATTCTGCTCCAGCAATTTACTTTTACTCTGTCTGTGTTGTTCTGCTTTAAATGTGTTTGTTGTAAACAGCATATTGTAGGATTGTGGCTTTTGATCCAGTCTGCTATTTGCTTCTACTTTATGGAAGAGTTTCAAATTTTATTCTTTCACATTTACACTTAAGACTACTAATTCTGTATTTTTTGCCATCTTTTTAACCCCAAATTAAATTTTCTCTTTCCTTTTCCGCTTTCCCTCTTCCCCTGTGTTTTACTTATGAGCACCAATTGCCTCAAGCAGCCTTTGACCTTTAAAATCCCTCTCCCTTTCTTATATCTTTCCCCTCTTATTTCTGTTTCCTTTTCTATTTAGCCGACCTGCTTCTCTTTTCTCCTTTCCCCTCACAAATTTCTGTAAGGTGAGTGAAGATTCACTATGAAAACACATATGCCTAAGATTTTCTTTTTGAGCCAAATTTATGATAGTAAGAGTCACAGAAAGTTCATCTCCCTTCCTTCTTTCCCTGATTTATAATTGGTTTCCTTGGGCTCTTCAGGAGATGTGATTTCCCTCATTTTGCCTACTCTTTCTCTTTTTCTGGTACAATCCCCTTTTTACCTTTAGTTTATTTTTTTATATTATAACAGCAAACCAAATTATTCATGCACTCTTTATGCATATCCATAGCAGAAATACAATTCTCAAGATTTCTTATCTTTTTACCTTTTTATGCTTCTCTTGAATTCTGTATTTGGAGGTCAAATGTTTTGTTTAGCTCTGGTCTTTTCATTAGAAATAAATGGAATTCACCTGTTATATACTTTTTTCTTTTAATTTTTTTTTGGTTTTGCTTGATTCATTCATTTCCATTTCTTCAGTTATGATTTTTGTGAACTATTTTCTTCATTTACTTTTTTTACTTCGTTTTGTGTTTCTCCAATTTAATTTTTAAATGGACTGTTTTGTTCTATGTGTTTTTCTTCAATTTCACAAATTTTGATTTATAAAGAGTTATTTTCCTTTTCCATTTTACAAATTCTGCTTTTATGGGAGTTGTTTTCTTTTTCCATTTTTTCAAATCTATTTTAATAAGTTACATGTTTTTTTTCCATTTCACTAAGTCCATTTTGTAGTGAATTTTCTTCAGATAATTTCTGAATTGCCTTTTCCAAACCCCCTTTCATTTCCTTTCCCCATTTTTCTTCTAGCTCTCTTTTAAGATTTATAACTTTCTTCTAGGACAGCCTTGTTTGATGGAGGTCAATTTATATCATTCTTTGGTGCTTCGTCTGGAAAAAAATCTGCTTTTATTCTCCTCAGGGTTTGAAATCTGTTCTTTTTTTACCATAAAAACTATCTATGGTCCAATGGTCCAAGTTCTTTTTGCTTTTTTACTCATTTTTTTAAAAGTTGAGATCTGCTGTTATGGCAAGGGAGATTGTACAAACTTCCTCTACAAGAGGCAATGGCTGCCACTCTCCAATCCATAAACGGTCAAAGGATATGAACAATTTTCGGGTGATGAAATTAAAACTATTTCTAGTCATATGAAAAGGTGCTCCAAATCACTATTGATCAGATAAATGCAAATTAAGACAACTCTGAGATACCACTACACACCTGTCAGATTGGCTAAAATGACAGGAAATAATAATGATGAATGTTGGAGGGGGTGTGGGAAAACTGGGACACTGATACATTGTTGGTGGAACTGTGAACAGATCCAACCATTCTGGAGAGCAATTTGGAACTATGCTCAAAAAGTTATCAAGTGCATACCCTTTGACCCAGCAGTGTTTCTATTGGGCCTATATCCCAAAGAAATCTTCAAGGAAGGAAAGGGTCTCACATGTTTGTGGCAGCCCTTTATGTAGAGGCTAGAAACTGGAAACTGAATGGATGCCCATCAATTGGAGAATGGCTGAATAAATTATGGTATATGAATGTTATGGAATATTATTGTTCTGTAAGAAACAATGAGCAGGATGATTTCAGAGAGGCCTGGAGAGACTTGCATGAACTGATGCTGAGTAATATCAGCAGAACCAGGAAATCATTGTACATGGCAATAATAAGACTATATGATGATCAATTCTGAAGGACATGGTTCTTTTCAATAATGAGATGTTTCAAACCAGTTCCAGTTGTTCAGTGATGAAGAAAGCTATCTACACCCAGGGAGAGACCTGTGGGATCTGAGTGAGGACCTCAACATTTGTTTGTTTGTTTGTTTTTTGTGTTTTTCTGTACAGCAAGACAACTGTATAAATATAAATATATATATATATATATATATATGTGTGTGTGTATATATATACATACATATATACACATATTCAATCAGTCAAATATTTTAACATGATTAACATGTATTAGATTTCCTGCCATCTAGGGGAGGGAGTGGGGGGTAGGAGAGAAAATTTTGTAACAGAAAGTTTTGCAAGGGTCAATTTTGAAAAATACTACCTATGCATATGTTTTGCAAATAAAAAGCTTTAATTAAAAAAAAGTGGCAATGGCTGCACTGAGTTCTGACTCACTCCCAGAGCTGAGTAGCTGTGGCCAGGTCCCATGAAATTCTGATGTTTTGGGATTTACACTTTACTTTTTGTGTTTATGTTGGATGTTTTAAAACTTCTCTGCTGATCTACTGGCTTGCTGGCAGGGCACTGTAGCCAGCATTGCTATAGATTCCTTCCCATAGATTCTCATGTTCCCTGCACTCCCTGGTGTCAGTGCTCAGCCTGCTTGTGCTTGGCACACCTCCCTCCATCCTGATTGAAACAGATCTTTTCTGATGATCTTCAAAATTAGCTTCTGCTGCTAATTTGTTACACTCCAAATATTTGTAGGTTCTGCCAGTCCAGAACTAATTCAGAGGTTGTAATTAGTAATTGGTGTGAGGGTTATGGGAGAAAAGTCAAAAAGAAACGTGTATCCTCTTTACCATCTTGGCTCTGTCCCCCATTTTTTTTCTTATGAATAGAATGTTTTCCCAAACTTTAATGTTCATCTATAATAACATTCTTCCAAAGCCTTAAAATTCTGATTCTTTTCAATAGAGCATTTAAAAATACTATTTCAATTAAAATTAGAATACCTTTAAAGTATGCAATTGGGAGCACCAATACATGTTCTACTAAAACCATATTGAATGATATTTTAATATTTAATGATTATCCATCAGTTGATCTTTCTCTTTTGGAAATTTTCTAATAGGATTGATTTTGTCCATTGATCAATAAGGTTTTCTACCCCAGAAGGGAAAGATATTAGCTTCTTAGGTCTATCCTAGGACAGCTGAAGATAATGATCATATCACTTCAATTTATCACATTTCATTCCCTGGCCACATGTACATGGGAATCATAAGTTAGTATCACAAGAGAAGGAAGTTATCTAGTCCAAGTCATTTATTTTTTATTTGAGAAAATGTGATCCAGAGGAATTAAGCATCTTATTTAATGTAAAAAAAGGGAGTAAATAATAAGATTTAAATAGGATTTAAACTCTCTTTCATTATCTTTGGAAAATGATTAGCTAAAAATGTGATGGGTAAGAAGATTAGGCTATCATTACTGCATAAGATTTTTTTTGCCTGTAATATGTATGGAATTTGGGATAAATATATAATTGATTTATCCTCAACTGAATCTATAAAATGATAAATGCCTAAGTAAGAGAATTTTATGTTTCTAATCATGTAAAAAAAGGATTCAAGTTGCTTTTGTTTTGACAGAAGCAAAAGGCTCAAAGTTTGAGCTGCCCCAACTACCAGCCATAGCCAAACCATGATGCAAATATGTGTATGAATAAATAACTAATGTCCATGTATATACATGTATGTGCATATTATAAATCAGGTATACATAGATATTAAACATACATACATGTTTACTTAAATGTATATGTATCTATGTATCTTGGATATATTTATTTGTCTTTGTATTTAGGTATCCATCTATATATCTATTTATATTATAAATGGTAGGATTAACATTATTTGGATAAAAAAAAAAACAAAAGATAAACAAAATGGGAATGATTAATCTGAAGATCAAACATGACCATAAACAACTTCATGAGTGGGAGATCACAGCCAAACCTATGAACATTAACTGATGGGAACAATTCCTGTGATACAGAGTTTTCAGAGAGAAGTCATGAAGCTTGCAGTAGATAGGAATTATGCACTTGTTCATGACTAATAATTCCTGCCATGTTGACAGGTAGAGGATATTTTCTTCATTTGAGGAATGATGGGCTATTATTTCTTTTATATATATATACATATATACATATATATGTGTATATATGTATATATATATAAAGTTTTATTTGCAAAACATATGTATGGGTAATTCTTCAAAATTGACCCTTACAAAGCTTTCTGTTACAAATTTTTCCCCCGTAGTCCCCACCCCTCCCCTAGATGGCAGGAAATCCACTACATGTTAATTATGTTAAAGTACTTGACAAATCAAATATATGTATATGTATACGTTTCCACACATCATTGTTGTGCAAGAAAAATTGTATCTACAAGAAAAAAAAAATCAGAGAAAGGAAACACAATGCAAGCAAACATCAATAGAGAGCATGAAAATGTTATGTTGTTGTCCACATTCCACATCCCTCTCTCTGGGTGTATATGGCTTTCTTCAGTGAACAATTGGAAGTGGGTTGAAACATTTCATTGTTGAAGAGAGTCATGTCCATCAGAATTGACCATCATATAGTATTGTTGTTGCTGTGTATAACAATCTACTGGTTCTGCTCGTTTCGCTCAGCATTACATCATGCAAGTCTCTCCAGGCCTCTCTGAAATCATCCTGCTGGTCATTTCTTAGAGAACAATGATATTCCATAACATTCATATACCATAATTTGTTCAGCCATTCTCCAATTTATGGAATCCATTCAGTTTCCAGTTTCTAGCCAATACAAAAAGGGCTGCCACAAACTCTTGCACACATGGGTCCCTTTCCTTCTTTTAAAATCTCTTTGGCATATAAGCCCAGGGATGTTATTTCTTGATGACATTTATATAGATACCTTCATGAGCATATGAAATGCATCCAGTAAAGTGACTTCCATTTCTTTGAATGTGGTGGATTTTTCTGAAAATTATGGACTACACTTCCCATAAATTCCATGGAAAATAAGAAAAACAAAGAGGAGGTCTGAAGAGATTAAGAATCAGAGCAATTAACATATAATTTTGCCATGCTTTTCACAGTTGTATCCTTAAAATATAAGGGAACCTTTTCCTATACCCTTTCATTTTGTCTAGTCAGTAATTTATTATATTTCACTATTTAGGTTAAAGTAAACTGTTAGCAGCCATGTAAGACATGACTAAAAAAGATACAAATGAAAAAAAAGGTAAGATTTATTTAAAAAGAAATACAGAAGTAAAGAAAGATGGAAAGAAAATAGCATTACCTGCATCTAATAACATGGGCAGAGAGGGCCAAACTCAAAGTTCATTTTAATATTACTAAATAACATGATATGAGGAAGTATGAACATAACAATATCATTGTTTGAACTTTGTGTGAAAGGAGAAAGAGAAGTCTTAAAGATTAATCATAAAGCAAAGAATGATTATTAATATATGTTATGCTAAGATATGACTTTATTTTAAAAATCTAAATATAAAACATTTATAAGACCATAAAGATTTAATTTCAGGAAGACCCAGGATGTATTCATCTTGGACTTAAAGCCATTTTTTACCTACTTATAGATAAAGTGAACAAGTTTCCCTCATATTCATTATTCATGAATTTGATTATTGTTGCTTCTAATTCTACTGCCACTGAAGTGAAAGTGAGTGAGATATGAATCTTTGACCACAAGAAAAGTTAACTTTGGGAAATTTCCATGGATTATGAATAATCTTGAAAGCAATTAGTAACAAAATTTAATTTTGCTTGTTTGACTTACTGATAGTTCATTTGTTATAATTATTAGAAACTAAAAGTGTATCAAAAAATGCACTGAATGGAGCCAAGATGGCGAACTGCAGACAGCGTTCTCTGTGAACTCCTGAGACCTTCCCTCAGAACCAGACAAAGTGAGCCTTTGAACTGGTTTTGGAGTGAGGGCTCCACCAAACATTTGGACTACAACACACTTCCATCAAAAATCTACCTTGAAAGAACTCCTGAGAAGGTTAGCCTCAGGGGAAATCGGCCACTGGTCATGATCAGACTCCAGCCCGGGCAGAAGTCAGGGCTGCGATAGAGGGGTACCCAGGAAGCCCCTGGGAGAAGACTGGGCCACTTTGCTTCGCTTGCGGGCAGGTGCTTTGGCAGATCTGCCTTTTGTAAAGGGTGGATCGAGAGCCCCTAAAAACGTGGTCCTAGTGAGAATCTAGCCCGACCAGCCTCAGACCGGAAGTCAACTCGGGGCAAACTCCCCCAGGGCAAATACAAATTGTTGCAGTATTCTCTGCTGGTGACCAATATCCCAACTTTAAATCATGAGCAAGAAGCAGAAGAGAGCTCTCACCATAGAAAGCTTTTATGGAGAAAAAATAGAACAGTCCCCAGATCCTGACATTATGAAAGCAATCCCAGATGAAGCCACAAAGGCAGACTTAAGTTGGTCTCCCATTCAGAAGGCTTACCTGGAAGATTGCATTAAGAGTCTCAAAAGAGAGCTAGAAGAAGAATGGGGAAAGAAATTGAGATCAGTGCAACAGAAATATCAAAAACTGGAAAATAGGACTGGTGAATTGGAAAAAGAAAACAGTTTACTGAAAAACAAAATTGGTGAATTGGAAAAAGACAACAATTCACTGAAAAACAAAATTGGTGAATTGGAAAAAGACAACAGTTCACTGAAAAACAAAATTGGTTAATTGGAAAAAGACAACAATTCACTGAAAAATAAAACTGGAAAAATGGAAAAAGAATGCATTGAACCAAGAAATTCAATTGGCCAGCTACAAAAGGAGCTAAAAAAGATAATTGAAGGAAATAATACTTTAAAAATTAAAATTGAACAAATAGAAGTAAATGACTCAATAAGACTTCAAGAATCAGTCACACAAAAACAAAAAAAATGAAAAAAAATAGAAGAAAATATGAAATATCTCCTAGGAAAAAGAACTGACTTGGAAAACAGATCCAGGAGAGACAATTTAAGGATTATCAGACTCCCTGAAAGCCCAATGAAAAAAAAAGAACCTGGATGGTATCTTCCAGGAAATCATGAAAGAGAATTGCCCTGAGGTTTTAGAATCAGAAGGCAAAATTGGCATTGAAAGAATTCACCCATCACCTCCAGAAAGAGACCCCAAAATTAAAACCCCAAGGAATATCGTGGCCAAATTTCAGGACTATGGCACCAAGGAAAAGATATTGCAAGCAGCTAGAAAGAAACAGTTCAAATACCAAGGAACTGTAATTAGAATTACACAGGATCTGTTAGCTTCCACTTTAAAGGTTCGAAGGGCCTGGAATCAGATATTCTGAAAGGCAAAAGAACTTGGATTACAGCCAAGAATAAGTTATCCAGCTAGAATGAGCATTATCTTCCAGGGAAGAAGATGGTCATTCAATGATACAGGAGAATTTCACCTATTTCTAATGAAAAGACCAGATCTGAACCAAAAATTTGACCTCCAAATAGAGAACTCAAGAGAAGCATAAAAAGGTAAAAACTAACAGAGATGCAAGGAGAAATAGACAGTAATACTATACTAGTGGGGGATCTCAACCTTGCTCTCTCAGAATTAGATAAATCAAATCACACAATAAATAAGAAAGAGGTTAGGGAGGTTAACAAAAGGCTAGAAAAGTTAGGTATGATAGATCTCTGGAGGCAATTGAATGGTGATAGAAGGGAGTATACTTTTTTTCTCAGGGGTTCATGGAACGTATACAAAAATTGATCATGTGTTACGGCATAAAACCCTCAAAATCAAATGCAGAAAAGCAGAAATAGTAAATGCATCCTTCTCAGATCATGATGCAATAAAACTCACATGTAATATAAGGCCAGGAGAAAATAGACCACAAGTTATTTGGAAATTAAATAATCCAATCCTGAAGAATGATTGGGCGAAAGAGCAAATTATAGACACAATTGAAAATTTCATCCAGGAGAATGACAACGATGATACAACATACCAAAATTTGTGGGACACAGATAAAGCGGTTATAAGGGGTAATTTTATATCTCTAGATGATTACTTGCGTAAAACAGAGAAAGAGAAGATCAATGAACTGGGCTTACAATTAAAAAAGCTAGAAAAACACCAAATTAAAAACCCTCAATTAAATAACAAATTGGAAATTCTGAAAATTAAAGGGGAGATCAATAAAATTTAAAATAAGAAAACTATTGAACTAATAAATAAAAGTAAGAGTTGGTTTTATGAAAAAAACCAACAAAATAGATAAGCCTTTATTTATTTTTTTTATTAAAGCTTTTTATTTGTATAACATATGTATGGGTAGTTCCTCAACAATGATCTTTACAAAGCTTTCCATTACAAATTTTACCCCCACTCCCTTCCCCTCCCCTAGATGGCAGGAAGTCCACTACATGTTAATAATGTTGAAATGCTTGAGAAGTTATGCAAGAAAAATCCTATCTACAAGAAAAAAAAAAGAATCAGAGAAAGGCAACACAATGCAAGCAAATGTCAATAGAGATCATGAAAATGTTATGTTGTGGTCCATATTTCATTTCCCTCTCTCTGGGTGTATATGGTTTTCTTCAGTGAACAATTGGAGCTAGTTTGAGACAATTCTTTGCTGCAGAGAGCCATGTCCATCAGAATTGATCATCATGTAATACTGTTATTGCTGTGTATGATGATTTCCAGGTTCTGCTCGTTTCACTCAGCATCAGTTCATGCAAGTCCCTCCAGGCCTCTCTGAAATCGTCCTGCTGGTCGTTTCTTACAGAGCAATAATATTCCATAATATTCATATACCATAATTTATTCAGCCACTCTCCAATTGATGGGCATC